>JARHVA010002364.1:0-72500 GCA_037957365.1 Torreya grandis
TCCACTTCTCAAACTAGTTTTATAACTAATCAATGCCTTATTATGAAATATTTATGTGGAACTAATTTTCTTTGGTCTTGAATACATCCTATAGTGTGTCTTATGTGAATTTGAGTGATCAAATCATTGGTACATCACCTCTTTTATGTGATTTCATAAGTTATTATTAAATTCTCCCTCTCCCTTTTCAAATAAAAATGATAGTTGAGGTTTAGTATAGGTGATAGATCCAAAAGGAAGATGACCTTCTCCGGTGGTCTAATCTATTATTAGGATACCCATAGCCTAAGATCAATCCCATATTGGACTATATTTGAGTAAGAGGACTTGAACAATCCCCTTCTTAGATAGGGTGAAAATCTAGAACACCAACATTACACATGAAATATATGTGTGTATAGATAGTAAATGAAATGATATATACTAACATTAAGTAAATAACATATATGCCAAAGCTATTAAACATGTGTGAGTTGAAGATTTTTATATTTTTTCTTTATTTGATTTTTCTTATATTTAAAAAAAATTAATTTTAGGAAAGATAAGTCTATCTAATCTTCCCATATAATATATGCTCATATAGTGCTCTATAATTAGGATATGATACAACAAACTAGTCATACTATCAAGGATCATGTATATGTGAAAAATTGAGAATTGTATAATTTATGATACTTTGCCTATGAATCATAAGAATCTATGCTTATGAAGTATTAGTAGATGTAGTGGTTTGTGCAATGCATTTCTTAGTTATTTGTGGATTCTTTAGTGAGATTTTGGATAATGCCTATTTCTCTTAAGCTCCTTGCTTTGGAACTAATGCATCAGATTGAAATTTTGGAGAATGAGCCAATAGATATTAGATATGTTGAGCTTGTGGAGATACAAAAGATAAGGCATCAGTCCGTGTTGGCTATGGAGGCCCATAAAGTAGTGGGAAAGAGATATGTTGACAAACAAACTTCTTCAATAAGTTTTCAAGAAGGAAATTTGGTCCTTAAGTGGGATGAAGATAAATCTAAGCCAGGAAGACATAAAAATTGTGACTCTCTTTGGAGTGGTCCATATAATATCTCCTACTACAAAACCCACAATGCTTTATATCATAAAAATATGGATGGCAAGAAGCTTCCTATCCCTTTCAATGTGATACATCTAAAACATTACTATTAAGGAAGCTAAGTTACATGTATATAGTTAGTTTATTTTTTTTACTCCAAATTTTATTTTTCTGACACATTAGGTTAATTGTTTTTAATCCTAAATAAGTGCTTTATTTCTATATTTGTTTTTTCTCATTTAGTTTCCCTATTTTATTTTATTTCCTTCCCTAATTTGGTGGAATTATTTTATCTTTTTAGTCAAGAGGTTTGTTTTAGTCATGAAACAAATGTATTATCTATAAATGGTCCATGTATCATGTAAATGGTCTGAGTTCTCAAGCATAGTAGGCATGCTTCCCAACTAATTCACCAAACATGTTAGCCAATTGTTGGCCTACATAGAAAACTTACCTAAATATAGTGCAATGTATCTAACATCAAATATGGAGCAAGGATTGAACAATTTTTTTGAATGGGATGAGTGATCCAAGGATCACATACAAATTGCAAAGATTTTAAAACAATTTAAGTTTACCTAAAGTGTATTTTTGTCAATATTTGAGGGATAGATATGTAGAGCAAAGAGAAGGTACTTGAATAGGTTTCATGATGGTACCAAGTAGATCAAAAGTCAGGGATAAGTTTTGCAAGCATTATAAAGTCATTTGAGCTTTAAAAGTTCAAGCACAAGTTTAGAAGAGCATACAAGATTTAAAAATTTAAGTACAAAACATTTTTTGCTAAGTCCTTACTTATTAAATATTTTAGGCTTTCTTTTTGCTAAGTCTAAATTATTTCATAAAAAAATGTCTAAGATAGGTTACAGTAATTTTATTGGCCCAAGCAATATTCGATGGACAAAATTAAACCAAGGAAGTAAGTTTTGACTAAAATAAATAGGTCTTGCAAGGGGCCATCATTATACCATGGGATCTCAATCAAATGCCAGATAATGGACATAGCAATCTAATCAAGATAGAGAAAATAAAGGGATGCTATTAGAGCTCAATATAGACTTTTAGTTTAATAGTTTGTATCTTGTGGGTTTCTTTTATTGTAGAAAAAGGACCTATGCAAAAAATAAAATGTGTCTATTTAGACCTATTTTAATCCGTAGCAGTACTATATAGTCTAATACATAGATAAATGTGATCATGGAGAGGTGTTTCACCTATCATTAGGGTCACATTTTTTATAAGTAGGTTCGCATGGTTGCCTAAAATAAATGTGGTATGATTGTATCAATTCCAAGACATGGTCTTCATTAGTAGATTAGATAGATAATGACATGGAGTTTCTAATAAGGACACCTAATGGATGGATAAAGACAATAGGAATTTAATTCTTTTATAAAGTTTTTGCCTTCTTTATACGATCATGACTCATTATCCTCAAATTGGTCTTAATTCATCAAAAGTGGTTGGGCTTCCAAACCTTGAAATGGATCCATCTTTTTGGTATGACTAAACTCTACTAAAATTTGTACTATAACACCTTTTTAATGTAATAAAGACTAAATTCCATGATTTTTCAAGTTAGATTGCAGTTTGTCTTATGAATTCATGTACTGTGGTTAAGAGAATGTATGTTTCTTATCTATTACTAAGTTTTCTCACCTTCATGAAATGCTTAGTAGCTCTCCATAGGTCATTATAAGTGTAATTTATAGTTTTTTATTTAGTTTTAAAGTGTATTTCTTCTCTCTCATACTATTTTTTATAACTATCAATGCCTTATTATGAAATATTTATGTGGAACTAATTTTTATTTGGTCTTGAATACATTCTATATTGTGTCTTATGTGAGTTTGAGTGATCAAATCATTGGTACATCACCTCTTTTATGTGATTTCATAAGTTATTATTAAAGTATCCCTCTCCCTTTTCAAATAAAAGTGATAGTTGAGGCTTAGTATAGATGATGGATCCAAAAGAAAGATGAACTTCTCTGGAGGTCTAATCTACTATTAGGATACCCATAGCCTAAGATCAGTCCCATATTGGACTATATTTGGGTAAGAAGGACTTGAACAATCCCCTCTTAGCTAGGGTGAAAATCTAGAACAACAACATTACCCATGAAATATATGTGTGTATAGATAGTAAATGAAATGATATATACTAACATTAAGTAAACAACATATATGCCAAAGCTATTAAACATGTGTGAGTTGAAGATTTTTATATTTTTTCTTTATTTGATTTTTTTTATATTTTTACATTTTTAATTTTAGGAAAGATAAGTCTATCTAATCTTCCCATATAATATATGCTCATATAGTGCTCTATAATTAGGATATGATACAACAAACTAGTCATACTATCAAGGATCATGTATATGTGAAAAATTTAGAATTGTGTAATTTATGATGCTTTGCCTATGAATCATAAGAATCTATGCTTATGAAGTATTAGTAGATGTAGTGGTTTGTGTAACCCATTTCTTAGTTATTTGTGGATTCTTCAGTGAGATTTTGGAGAATGCTTATTTCTCTTGAGCTCCTTGCTTTGGAACTATGCATCAGATTGAGATTTTGGATAATGAGCCAATAGATATTAGATATGTTGAGCTTGTGAAGATACAAAAGATAAGGCATCAATCTATGTTGGCTATGGAGGCCCATAAAGTAATGGGAAAGAGATATGTTGACAAAGGAACTTCTTCAATAAGTTTTCAAGAAGGAGATTTGGTCCTCAAGTGGGATGAAGATAAAGCTAAGCAAGGAAGACATAAAAATTGTGACTCTCTTTGGAGTAGTGCATATAATATCTCCTACTACAAAACCCACAATGCTTTATATCATAAAAATATGGATGGTAAGAAGCTTCCTATCCCATTCAATGTGATACATCTAAAACATTACTATTAAGGAAGCTAAGTTACTTGTATATAGTTAGTTTCTTTTTTTTACTCCAAATTTTATTGTTTTGACACATTAGCTTAATTCTTTTAATCCCAAATAAGTGATTTAGTTTTATAATTTGTTTTTTTCTCGATTAGTTTCCCTATTTCATTTTATTTCCTTTCCTATTTTGGTAGAATTATTTTATCTTTTTAGTCAAGAGGTTTGTTGTAGTCATGAAACAAATGTATTATCTATAAATGGTCCTTGTATCATGTATATGGTCTGAGTTCTTAAGCATGACAGGCATGCTTCCCAACTGATTCACCAAACATGTTAGCCAATTTTTGGCCTACATAGAAAACTTACCTAAATATAGTGCAATGTCCCAAGATCAAATATGGAACAAGGATTGACCAATTTTTTTGAATGGGATGAGTGATCCAGGATCACATACAAATTTCAAAGATTTTAAAACACTTTAAGTTTACAAAAAAATGTATTTTTGTCAATATTTGAGAGATAGATATGTAGGGCAAAGAGAAGGTACTTGAATAGGTTTCATGATGATACCAAGTAGATCAAAAGTTAGGGGTAAGTTTTGCAAGCATTATAAAATCATTTGAGCTTTAAAAGTTCAAGGAAAAGTTTAGAAGAGCATACAAGATTTAAAAATTTAAGTACAAAACATTTTTTGCTAAGTCCTTATTAAATATTTTAGGCTTTCTTTTTGCTAAGTCTAAATTCTTTCATAAAAAAAATGTCTGAGATAGGTTGGAGTAATTTTATTGGTCCAAGCAATATTCAATGGACAAAATTAAAACCAAGGAAGTAAGTTTTGAATGAAGTAAATAGGTCTTGTAAGGGGCCATCGTTATACCATGGGATCTCAATCAAATGCCAGATAATGGACATATCCATCTAGTCAAGATAGAGAAAATAAAGGGATGCCATTAGAGGTCAAGATAGACCTCTAGCTGAATAGTTTGTATCTTGTGGGTTTCTTTTTTTGTAGAAAAAGGACCTATGAAAAAAACAAAATGTGTCTATTTAGACCTATTTTAATCCATAACATGACTATATAGTCTAATAAATAGATAAATTTGATCATGGAGAGGTGTTTCACCTATCATTAGGGTCACATTTTTGATAAGTAGGTTCTCATGGTTGCCTAAAATAGATGTGGTATGATTGTATCAATTCCAAGATATGGTCTTCATTAGAAGATTAGATAGATAATGACATGGATTTCCAAGTAAACCTAGTGGATGGATAAAGACAATAGGAATTTAATTCTTTTATAAAGTTTTTTCTTTCTTTATACGATCATGACTGAGTATCCTCAAATTGGTATTAATTCATCAAAAGTGGTTGGGACTCTCTCTCTCCTCTCTCTCTCTCTCTCTCTCTCTCTCTCTCTCTCTCTCTCTCTCTCTCTCTCTCTCTCTCTCTCTCTCTCTCTCTCTCTCTCTCTCTCTCTCTCTCTCTCTCTCTCTCTCTCTCTCTCTCTCTCTCCTCTCTCTCTCTCTCTCCCTTTTCTATTAATATAGGCTTCCAAACCTTAAAGTGGATCCATCTTTTTGGTATGACTAAAATCTACTAAAATTTTTACTATAACACCTTTTTGATGTAATAAAGACTAAATTCCATGATTTTACAAGTTAAATTGAAGTTTGTCTTATGAATTCATGTACTGTGGTTAAGTGAATGTATGTTCTTTATCTATGTCTAAGTTTTCTCACCTTCATGAAATGCTTAGTAGCTCTCATAGGTCATTATAAGTGTAATTTATAGTTTGTTGTTTAGTTTGAAAGTGTATATCTTCCCTCTCATACTAGTTTTATAAGTAATCAATGCCTTATTATGAAATATTTATGTGGGATGAATTTTCTTTAGTCTTGAGTATATCCTATAGTGTTTCTTGTGTGAGTTTGAGTGATCAAATCATTGGTACATCACCTCTTTTAAGTGATTTCATAAGTTATTATTAAAGTCTCCCTCTCCCTTTTCAAATAAAAGTGATAGTTGAGGTTTAGTATAGGTGATAGATCCAAAAGGAAGCTGACCTTCTCTGGAGATCTAATCCATTATTAGGATACCCATAGCCTAAGATCAGTCCCTTATCGGACTATATTTGAGTAAGAGGACTTGAACAATCCCTTTCTTAGCTAGGGTGAAAATCTCGAACACCAACAGTACTCATGAAATATATGTGTGTATAGATAGTAAATAAAATGATATACACTAACATTAAGTAAACAACATATATGCCAAATCTATTAAACATGTGTAAGTTGAATATTTTTATATTTTTTCTTTATTTGATTTTTTTTTATATTTATACATTTTTAATTTTAGGAAAGATAAGGCTATCTAATCTTCCCATCTAATATATGCTCATATAGTGCTCTATAATTAGGATATGATACAACAAACTAGTCATACTATCAAGGATCATGTATATGTGCCAAATCTAAAATTATATAATTTATGATACTTTACCTATGAATCATAAGAATCTATGCTTGTGATGTATTAGTAGATGTAGTGGTTTGTGTAACCATTTCTTAGTTATTTGTGGATTGTTTAGTGAAACTAAAATAATGTATATCTATACCCTCTTTGAAACATGTTAATATTCTCTTAGAAACTAATTAGGCCATGTAGGTGTAAATGAGGGATATATGTAGTCAATTATGTATCTCCAATGTAATGGACTCTCAAATATTAGTTGCCTAGGAAAGGATATTACATTTTTTAACCTTTTAATCATTATTAACCTCCATATATTGTATAATTATCTTTATTGTAATGAGCTTATCTTATTTTGGTGGATGCTCATATTGAATCCCTAAAATTATGATTACCATATTGGTATGAATATACTTGAAACATACATGAACTATGGAGGGTACTACATAAAAATTATGAAACCAAGGTCATCCCAATAATATATAAAATACTATTGTGTGTGGTATAATATAAAAAATATGTGTTCACATGTGTTGGACTAGACTGTGAAGGTAAATCAATCACACTAAAAATACATTGTGTTTTCCCATCACATTCTCTAACCTTCTTTGTTGAAGGGTACAAATCATCATATGTATATCTCAAATGTCTAATTAAATATTATGGTACATAAATTCTCACTAGAATAATTATCAACCATAACACTATGTATAGGTTGATCATCAACATGTTCTCTAATAAATAATGAGTAAAGATATAATTCATCATCCACAATTTATCTATCATAAAATATAATAGAAAACCTTTGAACCATAGAGATATTTTACATTTAAATGTGATAATAATACCATATAATTGGTTCCTATAATGTGGTATAGATGTGAATTATATGCCATTTTTATTACTAGTGTTTCCTTATAATGATCTTGTAATGGATTGTTGAATTTATTATGATTTTGATGATCACTAGGTTGTGACCCTAAATCCTTTCAAAGATCATCAAAGGTTATATGTTATATCTCAATGAAGTATTCTATCTTATGTTTCAACTTTTAAAATTTGTTTGTAGAATACCTTACACATTGGTTATAATCACATTAAGAATTTACATCATATCCTTTTGGTATAGGTTAACTAATATCAACCTATAACTGAGGAGGGAGAGATATGAGATTAAAATCCACAAAATTTTAAAGGAGTGAAGATAAAGACTTAGGTAATCATGTAAATTATCTCTTAGGTGAATTGGATAAGATGAGACAATTAGGTTACTATTACATTATATTAATTATTTTTTTTTCTTCTCTTTTATCCTTTGTAGTTTTAAACTTATATTTTGGATTCATATGCATCTTGGTATTAGATGTAGTCAGTGTGTTTGGCACATACTTAAGCTTGTTTAATGAAATAAGTTTCATTTATAAATCTTATAAAATATGGAATAATTCATAAAAATAATTAAACTTATTGAATACAATATACTCATGTAGTGGGGTGAGCAAATTTTGATTTAAAATTATTGAATCTCTTAATTTGTCATTGGATTTATCATTTTTTCCAACATTTTTTGTGCCTGAAAACATATTTAGTAATAGGATCATTGGTTCCTTATGTGATCTTGGAAATTTGTGCATATGACATACATTAGTGATGTTTATTTAAAAATGTGTTAGTAATCGACTAGAGTTTTTAATGATTTTGCTTATCATATTGGTAGATCATAAAACCATCTCAAAACATAGTCCTTTAGGCTTATCATAAATAAAAAATTTAATAGTTTATCATTGGAAGCATAATCAAGACATTTTTCATATAAAGATAAGAGATGTTTCTTAGGATAACCCTTGCCATCATAAAGTGTTAATTTGAGTGATACAAAACTAGTTGGCAAAGGGTACAATGATATCTTAGGTGCAAGAGGATTATGTAATACATCTTATGAATTAATATCATGAGTTTATTTTAAAGAATTTTGATAAATATTTTTAACCTTAGATTCTAAATTTTAAATAACTTGGAGAATATTTTTCATATTCGACCCATTGGGATTTATATTTTATGTTTGATATGTTATTAAAGGGGATGCAAACACTACTTGTGTTGATGTAGGTTATTCAAACTGGTAATTAAGTTTTTGTATTTATTGTTCCCATGGATAATGTAATAATATGTGTTTTATCCTTGAGGAACAATGTATTTAAAACATATCTCATTCCCTCATTCCCTCACTAGTTGTAAAAAATCAATGGTGTGCTCGATGGGATATATATTGGGATTGATGGTCAATAGATATCTAATAACCCTAATCTTTGGATCAATAGATAAAAATGATTTCTCATTGATGCTTTTGGATTCTTTAGTTTCCAATATAGCATTAAGGATATTCTCAAGATATTTAGTAGTTTCATGAATACGCTCTCAAAACATTGCAATAGTTTTAATTTTATCTTAATATACTTGATCATGTTCTGATTGGTAAACCCACCTTTTTAAAACTAGTGTGGAATCTATCCCCAAACACATTAGGATGTCCATATTTATAAAATATAACACAAAATAAGATTACAAATAAGAAATATAAGGTGAGGTAGCCACTAGATCCTAGCCCTAGACACAAGGGGGCCCATGTCCCCAAAAGAGATTTAAATGAAGGACCCCACAAAGTTCCATTATAAAGATAAGTGAATAATCCTGAGGGAATACATAGCAATTGAATAAACCAAAAGGATTACCATAAAAGATAAAAACAATTTGGAATCCCCATAGGATCTAAACCTAGTAAAGTAAAAGAAAAAATGAGCTTTGAAATGATCTCACATAAGGGAGAAAAAGAAACATCAGCATCCCTTAATTACCTAAATCCAACAAGTCAAAGCACTAAACACACCATTAATTTTAAAGAAGAGATAAAAATGGGAAAAAATTAATGGAAGAGGAAGCTAACGGTTAAGCCATACTAGTTAGAATTAATGGAAATAAGACTATCATTCCTAGAGTGGTAATCCAAATTCAAAATTTGAAATAACTCCTCAACTAATGTCATTTGTAGTAATCAAACCAAATAAAAAAATTTAAAAACATGGGAAACCCACCCAATAATTCTTTTTTCATCAGTCCTAACAAGCCCAATAGTAAAAACCAACTAAATTAGTAATCCATACTCCACATGTAATTATTAGGTAAGTTAAGTCCTAGTGATACATGTTAGTAACGTCATAGCCATTCAACTAGTCAAAATCACCCAGATAGCCAATGTCATCCATCACCCAAGTAGGATTCTAGGTTTGGGTCACAATGAGGTCATTCACCATAGGGAAAATATCAATTAAAACATTGTAGTAATAATATCTTGTCTCCAAAGTTGTATAGGTCAAGTTTAAAACCAACCACCCACAACCATTAAATGTAGCACATTTGGGACCCAAATTGACCAATTAATCCTTACTCAATAGATCTCCACTAGACCACTAATTAGAATGAGTCATTATAATGAATTTATAAAAGCTTATTTTGAAAAAGAATAAATCACCATCATTTAAAACAAAATTACGTAACCAATAACTAAATAATTCACCTGATGATGTCATCATAAATTAAATAACAATTCCCTTGATCAAATACAAGGGAGACCTTGGTGTAAATGCCCAACATAGACTCTATTTAATCAAGAATAAAAACCTAATAAAGGAAAAGGTACTCCTTTCATTTTTCCCCTCAACCAAAGGTCACAAGATCTATCTATGTAAATGAAAATATTTTCACCTAAGTAGTTAAGAGTAGGGGATGCCAAGACTTTTGCATCCTAGCCAAAAACATTCCTTGAAGATCTTGGGTCTCAAATAAAATAACCATTAAGGGATGTGAAATGACTCTCAACCCCACAAAAGTAATTTCCATAAATTACCTTTCCATAAAATAAACATATAAGCATGGAAGAATAAATTCACTTAAGCTTAAGACTATTAAATGGGGACCAAGAACCCAACAGTCTAGATTTGAGTCAATTTAACACATAGGACCTTCCCAACTTAAAATATTCTATATATAACCACCCAAAGTCTATGAAATGAAAAAATATAGGATTGATAGAATTAGGGTCATAATTAGAAACCACCTTATAATTTTCAGAGTGATGAGTACCTCTCAATAGACAAAGACCCCTAAGCCAAAAAAAAGATTAACTCCCAGGTTGACTAGCCAAGATTAAAACAAAACCAACCATTAACATCTACCTAAATATAAGGTAAAAAACTTAATTTCAATATCAAATTACCCAAAGTCCCATCAACATAGCATATTTTAGTTTTTCTTCCCTTTCTAAGGTTATTCAATTCTTACTAAATATGGTTCTCATCCACCAAATCTTCTACTAAAGACAAATCATTAAGTTCCTTCATGTCATAGGCCTTCAAAGGCTATGATCATCCTACTTAGAAGGAAACTCTCCCTAGTTACATCTATTTCTTAACTAGATTAAACTGATCTTTACATCTTCTTCCTTAGCTTCTCATTCTACCTTTAGGAGAAGTTGAGACTTGAAGTTATACACAATAGTTTCTCCCCTATTCCATATACTCGATCATATTCATTATTTACTATGATTCACTATTTTCATGATCAAATTCATCCTCTATGAGAATTTTTTTAGTATTTTAGTCATTCTCATCATTATCACTCTCAAATTGGTAGAATTTCACAGGGCATTATATTTATACATTTTATATGGAATAAGAGAAAGTTCAAGATAATTAATGGGTGCATTTCCTATTTTATCACTATGTCTAGGTTGCATATAAATAACTACAATCTAAAACCCTAGAAGGATAAAAACCTTAAGGAAAGATATGGTTTGCACAAGACGACTCAAAAGTAGGGTTCATAAAATGTTTAAACCTTTTTTTAATTAAAGGTATTGGGTAAGAGCCTAATCAATGATAGTATAAGCTATTTTAAAAATAGTCTAGTTAAATGAATTCAGATTTCTAGTATTTTGATAAATATGTTGAATATGAGAATGTGCTACATATATCCAAGTACAATACCAAATAATATTATGAAATTTTAAATATAAAGGATAGATAATACTTATATTTTTCAATGATGAGTAGGAATATTTGACATGTATAGGTGTAGAAGAAAATAGAGTTATTTTACACCTTGATTTATTAAATTCTTGAAAATAGTGCATTGTTTTCCTAGAAGATAATGTCAAGATTTAGAAACTACCATTGATGATTTTATCTTTTTTTTACACTTTTATCAGGTAAAAGATAATTTTTTTAACACCTACCTACTCCATTTAGGTTTCACTTTCTCCTTTTAGGTTATCAACTTGGATCACGTGCATAGGTTCTTGGATTTAGTCTTTTGTTTAAAACCTTAGGTTTTCCAATTTGGAATGTCACCTTAAAAATAGGTATTAATGGGATCAAGTGAATTTTAGTTTGCCTTAAATACCCTTATATCAAATGGGACTACCTACATAGCCATATACTTTGAATAAGGCCTCAAACTAATGTAGTTTTCTCATTATGTGGGTTTGTATGTGAATAATTATGCAATTTATTATATGTGAGTGCATGTAGTGATCTAACTCAAATTCAAAAATAATACCAATAGGTTTATATTTAATTCATAAAAATTATAATATGACTACTCTTATGACTTATTTTAAATATGGAAAATAGGACAGTGTAGCTTAGTTGTGAAAATGATTTTTAGTAGTGTAGTGTGAGCTTGGCAGGTGCCTGCTTAGATATTGCTTGATTGATAATGAATGAAATTTTATTTGTATTTATATCACACATTTTTAAATAATCTCATGAGAGGGTTAAATAAGATAAATATTTTGACCCATGAATGTTTATTGATTTTACATTTGACCATCCAAAAGGCTAAGACACTAGCATTGGATTGGGAACTCGAGTGTTGATGTTAGTGTCCTAATCTAGATGCCAATGTCCTATAAGGTAATTTTTTTTTTGAGTATATGTAACTATTTAGGAATTATTAAAAATTATATTTTATGAAGAGTATAGGCTACAAGTGATCCATATAATTATAATGTTAGCATTGGACTATATGATAAGTAATTTGGCATAGTGAAATAGTGAATGCAAGCCTTTTGGTAGTAGGAAGGACATGAATTGAAGGCTTGATTCATGATTGGTATCTATAAATTGTATCCTTTAAGTCCATATTTTAAAATATAAATTAAATTTCAAAGTTATATCTTAATTATATTAATCTCACACATTGATCCAAATTGGGTAAAACACATATCATATAGAAAATATGTAAGCATTTAATGTATGTGTGATAACATTATTAGCTTATGTCATCATAAAAATATAAGATGATTGACACACATATGAAACATGTATACTAATTCATACAAGTGCCATGTGTGTGTATCAACTAAGCATGCATTAATTGTCATCATACTAATGATCATCATAGATATATGCATTTAGTAATAAGATACATAAAAAATGTATTATATGAATCATGGAACCACACACAAGTATAATAATTTTTAATATGAATAATATCACCAAAATATCATAAATTAGTCATATATGTATCCATACATATTCATAAAAATTTCATGATCATGAAAAACATAAGCACTCATGATAAGACATAACTCTAAGTTGACTTTAAACCAATGTAAAAACATGGCCATGTTATGGAGTAGAGGATCCTTGACACACTAATTCATAATTTGATAGCACAAAATGAATGAAATAATATAATCACATAAGATAACATTCAATGTCACAAACATGAAGAACCATGCAATATATCAATTATTAGTAATCACTAATAGGACACGTAATTTAACACATAATGACAAAAAAATCATGAAATGTCACTCATATAAATCATCACACATTATAATGTGTAATAAAGGATCACACCATGTAAAATTAATCAACATCAAAATTGATATAATGAGAAAATCTAGTCTACATAAACAATCAATGTCATCATCACATATATTAAATTATAGTGTCTATAAAATGTAGCACTCTAGATATTATATGCAATATAAAATCAAGTGTAATAAATATAAGTAGTTCAATATGACAATTTTAATGGTTTTAAAAATATATAACTTTTATAATATACCCATACTCCTCCAATGTATGCATACACCCAATGTAGGAAGGTATGCCCTAGGTGTAAGAATACCCCACATATAAATGTCTATGGCATATGTAATTTGTATCTCTTAAATCTCAATCATCTATACCATGAAAATAATGTAAATAACAATAATATATTTAATGTACCATATATATGATAAATAACGTGAATTAACCATGTAAACTAGTAATATAGTAGGCCTTGATTTTTTGAAATATGAATCTTTTATTTCTTTCATGATTTTTGAAATTGAGATACTTAAGTTTAAAATATATGTATGTGAATGGTGTTCATAATTTTATTCATATATTTTTATTAAATTTAATCTAAATGATAAATTCTTGTTCCTATCTTTTATGTAATCACAAATTATCCCAACCAATTTGGTTTGAACTTGCCTTTGATTTCTTTACCTATATTGGTATTATTTTGAATCTCCTTTAGCACCAAATCATCAATTTTGAATCTTCCTATTTGATGCATTATTAATTTTATTATAATCTACTATTAATTTATCATTAACCTATATTTGTTAGACACTCAACATTTCTATCTCATGCACTCACTTTATTGATACCCAGTATCCTTGATGATGTCTTCGAGAGAAACATACAAGAATATATTCTCTAGTTATAAAGGTAAAACATCCTTTATTACTTAAAAATTAGAATAAAAGTAATAAATATGGTCATTTGAACACTCATATAATTTCCCTTAATTCATAAATAATATTATTATGCCAATCATCACCATGTTTGGTGATTATTTTACTTAATATTTAAAAATTGTAATATCCATTGTTTTTGTTTGCCCATTTCCATGTGGATATTAAAGAGTGGAGACTATATGGAAGATATTTTATTTGGAACAAAGTCTCTTAACTATATTTTTTATTTGATATAATAAAATCTAAGTTTTACAAGGACCTAAAACCATAAGAGTGCATTATAGAAGTTTAAACATGCCAACTAGGGCCAAGAAAACAAAAAGAAAAAAGAAAATACTTAGAATGAAAGAAAAAAATAAGAAAACATAAAAGAACTAGGTGGAAGGTCCCTCATGAGGGTCATCATCATCAATAGTGTCCTTTATTAGGATTGTTGGTTTGTCCTTTGAAACTTTAGTCCAAGTGCAGTTTTCAGGGCCTTCAACCGCTTTATCAGGGAGGATCATTCTAGGTCACTTTTTACCTTTTACCTACATAGGAGAGTTTTTTGGGGGGGACCCCCTTCGGGGAGACCTAAGGGAGGGATTTTAATACCTTAGGTGATATAATAGTAGGGGACTGTGAAGGTTGAGCATAGTGAACAAAGGCCTAAAATGTTGCTTCAGCCTATTTGTGTAATGCATTATAATATTGGATGAGTTTGGCCAAGCTAAAACCTGCTTGTTGTACCTTTAAGTTAAAGTTTTCCATCAGCTATTTATTTCTTTTCATCTCATTTAGAATTAAGGATTTCCCTTTCTAGGATTATTTGGTAGGGGTCCCTATTGTAATAGGTTTTTCTTTAGGGATAAAAAATATTTTGAGAGTGAGGTCATGTGGGGGGACTATGATAAGCTATTAGAGGGGGCACAATCAAAAGGCTAGTGGGATCCCTCGATAGGATCCTCCATCAGGGAGTCCTCCTTGGAAGAGGGACCTCTAAGGGGAACCTCTTGACCTAAAGTGGCTTGGTTGTGCTTAACAAGGAGTATCAGGTCTTGGTGAATAATGGGATTGGTATCATATACTTGGTAAAGTAGGATAATGCTCTCAAGGGTCTTAAGTATGAAATAGGGAAGACTGATTTTATACCCAATGAAATGATAAAGTAAAAAATGGTGGGAAAATTTTAGTGTATATTTACCTTCCAGTCTCTTAACTATATTATTATTGAATGATGCTCTATTATGTTTTATAATAGATGATGGGAAATCAAATTGTGAAATGATATTTATCATTAAAAACTTACATATATCCTCCCTTATATTTGATCATATTGGTGTCACCTTAACCCATTTTAGAAAATATTTTATAGTTGTAATAATGAAATTATTTCCCTCTAATGATTTTGTTAACCATAAATTTAGATGCAGATCTTATTAGGATAAATTTGGTTAAAAATATAGAAATGAATAAGCACTGGGGTGATAAAAATATCTATAACAAACTAATTAATTATGAAAATTAGATAAAACATATATTGAATTTATTATCCTAAGATATGCTAAACATGGAAAGTAAAAATATGTCGGGGTAATGATAAAAAAATAAGATAGTAGGTTCTGATACTAATATAGATATAGATTTGAAACATGCAAGAAGTAGACTGGAAGATTATTATGTAATAGTCACCAAATTATAGCTTTTGTGACTTTGTAACCTCATATACTTGCTTCATCTTGGGAAAATTTAATTAATGAAAGTGTATGGGTTATATATAGGTATCCTATATGGAAAACCTAATAAAATAATATGTGACTACCTATATTCTTATGAGTTTTTTAACATCTTCATTCTGGTGTATTCAGATCTAGGTCATGGACTATATCTCCTTGTCAAATGATCAAACCCTAGTTCTTCATCCTCATAGTGGTTGTGGTGGAAAATGGGTTAGTTATAACATGGTGTTAAACTACCCAAAATAACCCTCTATTAATTATCAATACCTACATATTCACCACTCTAAACAGAGCCTCAAACTTAAGTAGTTATCCCCTATGTGTTGGCTTATGTGTAAATAATGCAATATTTGAAAAATAAGTACAACACTAACCCAGCTTGTAACTTGGGAAATATGTCATATGTAGGTGTCATATATGAAATAACTATTTAAACATGATAGGACCACCTAGATGCTTTTAGTTTATTTGTCACCTTCACTCTAGTGTATTCAGTTCTAGGTCATGGACTATCACTCCTTGTTAAATGATCAAATCCTAGGTCTTCATCCTCATAGTGGTTGTGGGAAAAAATGGGTTAGTGGGCACATGGTGTCAAGATAACCATAAATACCCCTCTACCAATGAGCACTTCCTACATATTTTATACTTTGAAGAGGGCCTCAAACTTATGTAGTTATCCCTTACATATTGTCTCGTGTGTGAATCATGAAATAAGTGAAACGAAAGTACAACAATGGCTTCACTTGTAACTTGTAAATATATCTATTGAGATAATCCTTCATTAATTTAGAATTGTAGATATGTTATCCCTATGACTTATATATAAATAGGAGAAAATAGGGAAGCTTTTCTCACTTAAATGTTTTTAGTAAGTTTCTCAGTGAGTAGGTAAGAATTTTTTAAGTGAGGAATGAATGAGAGTTGATATTATATTTATAAAAATACCTTTGGATAATATATATCATCATATAACATAGGAAAACAATTAAGATACATTTAATATTAAAATTAGATGACTTTTAGGGCACTATACACTTACATCAAGTAGGACCCTTGCATTGATGTAGGTATCCTTCTGGGATGCAAGTGTCTAGGAAGTAGGAAAACAATTATAGGTTCAAAAAAACTTATAAGTAGAATATAAATAGTTTTTAATCATTATATACAAGATATAAGGATTGGGTCATCAATAAAACACTATTCAGACTAAGATATAGGCCAAGGGGAATAAAATAGATCAGGTACGAGACTTGTAGAAGTGGGAAAGGCCTATAACTGATATGACTAGCTAGGGTCTAAATTAGATAAATGTACAAGAATGAGGTGATATATAATTAATAAATAGTGTCTACTTTACCCAACTTTAATCTATTAATGAAATTTATAGTTTAAATGAAAAATAATGCAAACTTGGGTGTGTAGAACACACCTTGCCTTTGCTTAAGTAAAACTTGAGTGAATTGTTGGTGATTTACCTAAAACCATGAGCATGTTATAGTATTTAATCATTGAATATAATTTGGAGTTTAAATTATTTAAATGATTTAAATTGAAAGAGATCAAGGTCTAAGAGTACACCTATGTATCGATATACCCGTCTTGTCTTTTGGAAATTTCATATGAAAGATGTATCATTATGAATCACTAAAACTAAGATTAGGACAAATATATGTAGATAATTAAAGTGCATAAATAAGGAAATAAAATAAGTATAGGATCATAACCTGTAGAGGTAGAATATAATTTTTTTTTAAGCATTTTGTTTAAAATGGAAGGTCTATGTAATCAACATAAGACTAGTTAAACTAAGCAATAGGCCACAGGGCACAAGAGAGATTAGGCACAAGACTCATGGAATCAATAAAGGTTTCTAACTCAGGAAAATCCAAGGTTTGATTTTACCAAGTGTACAATAATAATGTGTTATATAAATCATAATTAGTGTCTACATATTCTATATTTTTTTTCCTATCAAGTCAACCCCCAAAGATAAAATGGCCATGATGATACAATAGCTTTAATTCTTGTGAAGGCACATGATTAAAAAAATTATGTGACTAGAATTGCATGTATATTTTTGTGTGATATTGACATTATTTTTCCATTTTACGCTAATATAAACCCATAATAATTTATAATAAATTGATTACCTACTAAAATTTATTCCACATTCATTGTTGTGTACCTCTTTTAGAGCTATTTTAGCCTCTGGATATCAAATACATCAAATCAAATGACCATAAAATTATTTTTATAACATAACCCATCCAACTATAACATAATTAATTTCATCATATTGTAATTTTCAATTTTCATTGTGTGATAAATTATCATGTAATATCTTTGTGCAAAAAACTATATATACTACTATACCAATCTAAATCATTTGCACTACATGTGATAACAACCACTGATAAGGTGTCCAAGTGGGTTACCATAATATATGGGTGTTTTAGCCATCATAGTTTTAAATTTCCCAATGATCATTAATTTTTATAAGAATGACATAATCTCTGCTAACCATAACAACCACATGATGTCTATTTTTATGAGGTATGATCTTAATTATAATGTTATCAAAATATATAATTAAATTTTTATACCATAACTCTATATGGGTTCAAATTTTCCCATTTTATCCATTAAAAATTTGAAAATGAGTTCAGAATCCCCATATGCCTAAATTTATTTTATCCCTAACATAAATGCAACATATAATCTTAGAATTAATGCCTCATATTTTGTTATATTATTTTTGCTTGAAAATGCTAAATATAGGATTTCATTAAGGAGTTATTATAGCCATTCTTAATTCAGTGTGTGAGGCAGATTTAAATCCATATAAGTACATATCCAAGTATCATCATCAATATGATATTACTAATATAATATTTAAAAGTGTCATTGATTATTGTTGCATTAATTATCACTAATGTGGCTAGGTAATATGTAAATACTTATATATTTATAGATTTTTGAGATATGAACTTTAAGTCTAATTCCATTAGTAACATCACCTATTTATCTACATGTTATGATAATGTTTTTTCATCATGAGATACCTTAGAAAATACAACTTTGTAATGACATGTTTTTCATTATTAGCCATGTAGTGTCGTGGTTTATGTGTTTTAAAAATAATGTCCAGACATAGATTTTCCATTGCATTATATTTTTTTTCATATTATGTCAAGATCTTGCTCTACCAATTAGGGCACATATGATTACTTCTCGTATTAGCAACTAAACACAGAATTTAACCAGAATCAATAAGTAACTAGAAATATGAAACAACACAAGAATTGAGAGACAATACACAATTGTATTAATAATCACTCAGAAGAATATACAATAAGGAAGATGCCACTTCTTCCTCCACCTCAAAGGTTCACCACTCCTCAAGACCTTCTTCCCTCTCTCTCTTGGTCACAACAATCAACTCTAATACAAAATTGATGTTCACCTCTCCAACCAGTCAGTAACACACTGCCAGTTCACCCAAGTACACAACCATAATCCAAGTAGATCTCCTGCTCTCTGCTGCTACCTGCAAATAACTAGATCATACTCACCATTGTAGATCTCCTATAGAAAGTCATGCCCACATGATGACCAAGATCATACACACATGAAGAACCCTTCTGATTCTCCAATCCAGTACCCACCTTGGTACTGTGGCACTAGGAGGAACGTACCATTACTCTCTTCTCTATGAAGGAGCTTATTGCTCTCTTACTCACTAGCTACAAGTTCACAATACAGCCTATGAGTCCATATATAGATCTCATGCATAAAATAATTAGACTAACCTAATTACAATAATTAGACATGCAACTCAAGACCAAAAATAGCCTTTACATGCAAACACTCAGTTCAACGAATGAACTATTCATGGAACAAGTAGTTCAAACGGCCACAGGCGACCGACGTCAGTCCCTGTCTACTTGGAGGTGACCGTCGTCGGCCAACATCCTATCGATGTCCGTTATCTTCCTATCCACCCTGCCATCATCAATTTCCCTGTGCACTGCACGTTGCTGACGCTGGTCTCCCTAGAACTTAGCAACCTCCTCCCTGTTTGCACCAGTTGAAGCTTTTAGCTCCACAATCTAACAACTCCCACTTGGAGATAAACAGCTGCAACTGTACATGTACCTGTACTCTATCTAATTATACCCTGGCTTGTATCCCTCTTCAAGATCAATCCTGAAGACTAACCACCACACCCTGTGATGCTCTAACCTTTATGCCTTTGTCATCTAAGTAACCTACCGAATTCGCATCTACAAACCTATGTAGAAAATAACTTGACCCTGCATAGCATGTCAACCTGCGGCTGATCCCTATAAGAATCTACTGAACTGCCCTTCAGTACCTCTTTCTCGAATTGGCTCCATACTTTCTGACAACTCCCACTGCTTGGGAAAACTCAGGTCTACACTAGACCTCATGTGATTTCAAACCCTGTTTCAAGCTAAGCTTGAACTGTCCAGCCCTTGGTGTGCTTTCTGATTCTGCATCCTACATCATGAACCCCGCCAACACCATCTTCACATCAGCTCCCACTGGAAATAAAATCTCCATGTCTCTTATGCCAAAGAATTTCGCTGCTCCAAATTCTTCATGACGCACCTCTGAACTAACCTTACCCTTAGCTTAGCAAAACCCTGTATGTACAAAACCTGCTAGCAAATCACCCACATACAGTAACTGGATAATGTCGTGACTCATCATCCACCTGGTAAGACAAAACCGCAATAGTTACACTGACATTGACTGAAGCCATGCTTAGTAATCCACCTGTCAAACATGTACCACTGTCCTGAAACTTCCTCAAGACCATATGCCTTGGCCTTCTGTCTCATGTATCCATCCACTCTCTTCTTTATCTTGGGAATCCATTCCATCTCTTGGTGCTTACTTTCTGCTGACAAATCTACCAATAAATACCTGTTTGGTTCTTCTCCAAGGACTCACACTCCTCATCCATGCCAAGCTCCCACTGGACTCTACCTGCATTGCCTCTTCCATCTTCCTATTTCTTGGCCATCAATAAGCAATATAAATAAGGTGAACAATGAATATGAGGTTCACTTACCCTTACTGACCTCAACATGAGCATTTGAGACTTGTTGTCTGCCCACTATCCGTACCAGTGACCGATCTCAGCCATCTCCCAGTCTGTTCCCGACCGATGTCGGCTCCCTGTACTAAACCTGACTGTCGACATCATTTCCCTGGCTGACACCGGTGTCCCTTCTACCGACATTGATTCCTTCATGACCGACGTCGGTCTTTATGTTGTCGATGTCAGTTACTGTGTGACCAACGCCGGTACCTATGTTCATCTGCGAGTGATAACTTTTTACCCGCGAGCTCTCCATGGATTAGAATCCTAATCAAATCAACATTGCTCTGCTCAAAATAATTTAGTTGCCTCACCTAATCTCTGTTCGTCATCTCCTCCATGAACACCAAGGCTTTCCAGTTCTTTAGCTTGTCAAAAACATCTGACCTCCGCTTCAGAACCTGCATTCTCCTCCTACATATGTGACTAAACCTATGAAGCCACATCTCTGCAATAGAAGGTGAATCAACAATATGAGTAGATAGATAAAGGATACCTAATTTCTTACCACCATCTGATTCAAGTGTATCCGCTGTGAGAGTTACAGTGTATCTCTCATCACCCAAATTTCCTGAAGAAGTTAGACTCATCTCCAAGACTGGTACCTGCACGACTTCCTTCAACCACTGTGTGTCATCCGCCTGCAATTTTAGCTTCACCTCCCCTTTGTCAATCATCTGACAAGGCTCTCCAATCCCTAAATAAATCTCTCCAAAGTCTCCAAAGACATACCAATGAAAAGATGCTCTATTTTGGGCTGCATGGAAAGAGGGAAAAGAATCTATAAACAAAGATTCCACTTTATCCAGAACACCCTATGCAATATTCCCTGCAACATGTGCTTCCACAAGTTGATCTGCTACCAACCAACGATCTCTTTTTACCTGCTTCTTCTTTCCATCAATCAGACCATTCGTGCTATTCAGTTTCTCCATTCGTAGCTTACTATCTTCTGTCGTTGCTATACTCCCACTCAATCTGAAACCCCTGTGAGTGACCTGTAATCAAAAAACACTACCAGTTCTGAAACCACCTGTTAGTCAACCCAACCAAAATCTCTGATACCACTTGTCAGGATCTTGCTCTACCAATTAGAGCACATATGATTACTTCTCATATTAGCAACTAAACACGGAATTTAACCAGAATCAATAAGTAACTAGAAATATGAAACAACATAGGAATTGAGAGACAATGCACAATTGTATTAATAATCACTCAGAAGAATATACAATAAGGAAGATGCCACTTCTTCCTCCACCTCAAAGGTTCGCCACTCCTCAAGACCTTCTTCCCTCTCTCTCTTGGTCACAACAATCAAATCCAATACAGAATTGATGTTCACCTCTCCAACCAGTTAGTAACACCCTACCAGTTCACCCAAGTACACAACTGTACTCCAAGTAGATCTCCTGCTCTCTGCTGCTACCTGTAAATAACTAGATCATACTCACCATTGTAGATCTCCTATAGAAAGTCATGCCCACATGTTGACCAAGATCATACACACATGAAGAACCCTTCTGATTCTCTAATCCAGTACCCACCTTGGTATTGTGGCACTAGGAGGAATGCACCATTACTCTCTTCTCTCTGAAGGAGCTTATTGCTCTCTTACTCACTAGCTACAAATTCACAATATAGCCTATGAGTCCATATATAGATCTCATGCATACAATAATTATACTAACCTAATTAAAATAATTAGACACGCAACTCAAGACCAAAAATAGCCTTTGCATGTAAACACTCGGTTCAATGAACGAACTCTTCGTGGAACAAGCAGTTTGAATGGCCACAGGTGACTGACGTCGGTCCCTATCTACTTGGAGGTGACCATCATCGATCGACATCCTGCCGATGTTGGTTATCTTCCTATCCACCCTGCCATCATTAGTTTCCATTTGCATTGCACGCTGACGCCGGTCTCCCTAGAACTCAGCAACCTCCTCCCTGTTTGCACCAGTTGAAGCTTTTAGCTCCACAATCTAACATATTATACAAGTGTATTATTGATATGATAGATTGATAATTCCTTATCATCATCATCATCATCATCATCATCATCATCATCATGTTGTGTAAACAAGGCTCATAATGCATGATTAGTACCAAAAATTTATAATAATAATGTCTTATCTATAATTGGAGTTATTAGGATTGGTGGATTGAGTATATAGTATTTTATTGCATCAAAACTCTCTTTAAATTGAATATCCCATTTGAGATTTGTATGCTTATTTATTAACTACTTAAATGATTTTGTGTTATCAACTAGTCGAGCTATAAAAAATCTGATTGGTTTAATTCTTGCCTATTTAATCATTCATTTATTTAACCCCTTAGGTCGAAACATTTCCACGATAATATATATTTAATTTGGATAAACTTTTATTTCTCTTTGAGATATGATATATCCTAAAAAAAAATTAATATACCCTAAATACAAATTTATTGGGGTTAAAGTGCACATTGTATTTGCATAAGCATTCAAATATTTTTCATAAGTTTGTAGCATGATGTTGTCAATGTTTATATTTTAAAAGTAAAACATCAACCTAATACTCCACATTTTTATGTATAAAATCATGAAATATATGAATTATATCTATTTTATAATTAGGTATTATATTTTTTTATCTGAGTATCATGGCCACATAACAAAATATTCACCATGGTGTATTAAATGTAGTTTTCAGTTAGACTTAAAAATTTATATTTACTTAGTTATATATAAAAAATCATCCATAAATGATAACATATCATAAATATACATATAATATGAAATAATATAAATGTTTAGCAATGGAAAATCATCCTTGGAGAAAGTATTTTTTAGATCATGAATGTTTTTATAACATTTAACTTATCCATTAGGCTTAGTGACTAGTACTATATAATAAACCCATGTTAGGTAATCAATTAATTTACTAAATCCAAAAATAAGTGGCATTTTAATTTTATATTTAACTATAAAATCTACTTTGGTATTCATATTTATGATTTTTTACTTAAATGGATTCACATCATGGTAAAGGACCATATTGTGTACTATAGTTATGGGATCAATTATTGGCATATCTAAATAAGCCTAAGTGAATAAATCGAATAAGTAATGTATTAATTGACTAGAATATTCAACAAAATTCTTTGAGATATGATATATCCTAACATTTTTTTTAAAATACCCTAAATACAATTTTATTGGGGTTTAAGTCCACATTGTATTTGCATAAGTATTCAAATATTTTTCATAAGTTTTTGTAGCACGATCTTGTCAATGTTTAGATTTTACAAGTAAAACATCAACCTAATATTCCAAATTTTTATGTATAAAATAATTAAATATGTACATTATATCTATTTGATAATTTGGTTTTGTGTTTTTTAATCCAAAGATCATGGCCACATAATAAAATATTCCCTATGGCGTAGTAAATTTGGTTTTTAGTTAGACTTAAAGATTTATATTTATTTGGTTGTATATAATAAAATCATCCATAAATGATAAAATATCATAAATACATATATAATATTAAATAATATAAATGTTTAGAAATGGAAAATCATCCTTGGGGAAAGTATTTTTTAGATCATGAAAGTTTTTATAACATCTAACTTATCCATTAGGCTTGGCGAGTAGTACTATATAATAAACCCATGTTGGGTAATAAATTAATTTACTAAATCCAAAAATAAGTAGAATTTTAATTTTATATTTAAATATAAAATATACTTTGGGTTTCATATTTATGATTTTTTAGTTAAATGGATTCACATCATGGTAAAAGACTATATTATGCATTACAGCTATGGGACCAATTATTGGCATATCTAAATAAGCCTAAGTGAATAAATCAAGTAGGTAATGTATTACTTGACTAAATTATTTCCACTAATTATATTAAAGAATTATTTTAATAATTACGGGTCTTGGATATCTATCTCTTCAATAATTGAAACTGATTGTTTCCTCGTTTAACAATGTTGATCAACCTTTTATGTATGGTGTAGTAAGTATTATATGTAGGAAATATAATTAGACATCTTCATGTTAATTTTCACTATTTATAAAATATGTATAGGAGTTTATTATAGAACTAAACCCATTGTTAAGATATAAGGAAGTAAGATCCTCATATTCCCCTAAATATTCCAAGAGAGACTCATCATTATAAAATTCATCAAATGTCTAAATTTTTGGGTGTAATAAATATAATGTTGATACATGATTAACATATTACACATGAATAAGCATTGATTTAAGGAAGTGTGTTTAAATATTCCCTTCATTTTACCTATTTTTATTATTATCCCTGTATCCCCAAACTCAATCACCTTCAATATTTTGGATACAATAGGAAATGATTGGGAAAAAATGCAATGTCGTTTTATCCATGTATCCCAATCTAATCATAAATATTAAAAAGGTCATAATATATATACATAAATACATACATATATATACATATATATATACATATATATATATATATATACATATATATATATATATACATACATACATACTTACACACACACACACACACACACACACACACACACACACACACACACACACACACACACACACACACACACACACACACACACACACACACACACACACACACACACACACACACACACACACACACACACACACACACACACACACACACACACACACACACACACATGGGGATACATGGATTTGCACTTTTTCCCCTAATCATTTCCTGTTGTATCCAAAATATTGAAGGTAATTGAGTTTTTACCATATTTTATTATATATATTTCTTGTGGTGGAATATCATTAGTAATATATGTCAATGCTTTGATGTCATTATTCATAATAACATGCTTACCCTCTTTAGGAGAAGGTTGTATATGAGTCATGTAAATTTTTATAGGTTGATTCATTAAATAATGTTTAAAAGTTTATTGATCCATATGGAAATTATATAAATATATCCCATGATTAAATTTTGGACAATCATGTAATGTAGAATTGACTTCATTCATATCATGAATCAAAGGTCTACTTAATAGAACATTATAATTGAGATAATTGGGAATAACCTAGAATATTGTTGTTATTATTATAGGACCGACAATGATATTCAATATAGTTTTTCTTATGAATTTATAATGTATGTTATCAAATCCATAAATACTCATATCAAAGTAATTAATATCCTTGTATCCTTACCAAGTAAGCTAAGGAAGGAGATATTACAAATATTAAGTCCAAATCCATTATTTACTAAAACCTACTTAACTTCCTTATTTAGTTTTCTTACTTAAATATACAATGTGGTATGTTGATTAAAAATTTGTCAATGAGGTAGGCCTTATTTATAAAAATAGATAATATGCCTAGTCCATTACAGTGTATTAATAATATAAGTAGCATAAGTTGGTTCTACATCACTTGGTGAAGTTACATCACATAATGTTGCATGAATTATATCCTTATTAATAGGTGACATGTGAATAAAATATACATAGATATCTTAGTCAGAGTAGTATTAATTTTATCAATAATTTCATATTATTTAGTTCGATTGGTCAGTATATTAGGTGGTGTATGGAGACGAGGAGGGATATTTTGAATACCTCCACTTTTTAATACATGATGGGTCACCTTACCTCTTCATATTGTGATAGCATGGACCTCAATGTCCAATATAAACCTATGGATAATAACTAGCTAGGGATGGTAGCCATCATGATGTTAAGGTCCAAGGGGAGGAATGAAGGGATTCATGCATGCCCTTTGGTGTCTAGTAATAATTAGAATCATCTCAAATTGTATATTTAGACAAAATGTGTTATTAAGAACAATAAATAGATATTAATTACTAATTTAAGTCGTACATTTATTTCACATGAGTTTGACCCATTTCATTACTTGGTTGTGAAAAATATTAAATATTTTAGGGAAACAACATGTAATGATGACAACAATAACTTGAATTAAAAATATAAACTATGTTTTTTCATTATAGCCATGATTTATTTATGTTAATAATAATAAGTTAGCTATTAGATTAAAAAAACCTTTACATAGAAGTTAAAATCTTGAGAAGTTAAAATGAAAACCTAGGGGTTTTATGATTGAATTAATTAATAGGTTTTTAGGGAAGATATAAACTCTTTTCATATATTATCTTGAGGATTTATCTTACAACATATGAGGATTTACCCCAGGAGGAAAATACCTAATGCATATATCATATGATACTTCACTTTAATGGTCAACCCAGGGATGTATAACCTTACAATGATTATGCATATATATGCAACACTAAACTATGAGGAATATTTGGAAGATAACACACTCTTCAAATTAATCACACATGTATAAATTAAATTACATGGAAGTAAATTATGTAAAAGGAACTTCTTTAAAGTAAATTTTAAGAAATGAAATGAGCAAAATGAAATACTAATATAGTTTGGATGCTTCCAACACATTATTCAAATGGTAAATTTAGAAATGCTTATGAAAGGAATAAATCTACCTCAATTGGATCTATGTTACAATACCCTCCTTTTCTATAGATAGATTAATTCAAATCACTTTTATTTCATAAATGAGTCCATAGTAATGAAAGTATTGATATAGTGAAATTACAAGGTTATTAAAGTAGTGATAATAACTTCAACCTTATATTATTTATGTTCTTTATATATCCAAATTCTTACTAATTTCATCATTTTGCTTCTCTCTTGAATAAATAATGTTGGTTTTTATTCAAATTTATGGTTATAATTGAGTTTAAATTAAAAAGTAGACATTAACATAAAATAGTAAGGGAAAATATCATATTAATTTATTACAATCACTTATATTGATAGTTGAGTGAAGGATGAATGGTGACTAGACAATCCAGAGTTGACTTCATTTTCCTCATAATGAGGAACTATCATAATCTTCAAACCATGGAAAATAATTACTCAAAACTATCAACTAATCATTAAGCCCTTAAAAATTCATGCACAACTATTTTTATGGTTGATGTTCTATTACTAAAGGTGATTTAATATGCTCTAGTTGTTTTTATGAGTAACTTACCCATTTTATATATTTAGTTCGCCTAGTTTCTATGTGTAGCTTTTCCTAATTTCTATGGGTATTTCACCCAATTTATATGGCTAAATCTACATAGTTTATACATTTACCTGTTCACTTGAGATTGACTTAAGATATTCGATTTCTAGATTAGTGATAACATTAAAAATATCAATAATGATAAATGGAAATATTTTATTCATAAATAAATAATCCTCAATGTAAAAAAATAACATATATGTGCAACGTATTCATTAAGTGCTATATGGAAAATATACTTTAAAAAGAAACATAGATATTTGAATATACTTATTGCAAAAGGTCAAAAAGGGAAGTTTGGAATGCCAATTAGAGTCAATTCTTGAGTTTATTATAGTTCACTAATATGTTTTAACTTATTTTAGATTTAACAATCTAATTAAATTAAAACCTTTAATAATTTAGATTATATAATATATTTTTAAATTCTTTAAATTTAAATGTAATAAGTAAATTGAAATCAAGTAATTATACTTTCTATAAAATTAAATAAGAGGATAGGGTATTTATCTTATTTTTATAATATTTTATTATTAGTGTATAGTTTTCATAAATGTTATGAAATGGATTTGTGGTTTCTCAAATAATAGAATGACTTATTGAATCTACCTAGATGGATTTGGTAATGCTTAGATGCTTGTGACTACCAAATATGTTTTCCTCCCATGAAAACCATCGTATGTATTTTTTCAATCTCTTCTACCATAGAGTGTTGTGCCTACCTTTTAATATGTTTCCTATGAAATTTTAGATGTTTGGTCCTATGCACAAATTAAAATTTGTCTTCCTTCACCTTAAAACCCTAACTCCACTATCAAAACTTACTTAACCTATAAAGAATCATTAGATAAGATAAAATGGATAGACTCAACCATACCTTATGGTATGGTTTAGCATTATATGAATTTCAATACTCCTAAGAGAGATCAAACTACATGTATTTCTCCCACCTATATAGATGTGTGTTGAATAGTGATCCACTAGTATGTATGCAACTTGTTTGGATTTTTATACTTGAGAATGTGTGTGTGTGTGTGTGTGTGTGTGTGTGTGTGTGTGTGTGTGTGTGTGTGTGTGTGTGTGTGTGTGTGTGTGTGTGTGTGTGTGTGTGTGTGTGTGTGTGTGTGTGTGTGTGTGTGTGTTTTAGTTTTTTAGACTTGGATTAGTGACTATTCCTTTGAGGGATTTTCATATTTGGATTTTTTAGGGTAATTCCTTAGGTATGTTTAAATGTGTTCCTTAATTTTATATATTTATCCAAGTGATCTCTATTGAAAATTAAATATATAACATCAACTAATATATCTATTTACGTATCGCAAAGATTAAAGTGGAATTGTATCAGTCTAATCATAGAGACATATAACTAAAATTTAGTTGTAAATCATGGAAAGGGTATTTTAATGGTTAAAATAATGTCTAATACTTAATCAATAACTAGGGATAAAAAATATTTTCCATCAAATAGTCAAACTAGATTAATAAATACTTGAAACATTATAATGATACTATCACAATCATCATATAATATTGTAAAATATTATTTAATAAAATATATCAGTTTCATTAAGTGTTATTAATCTTATCTAATAGATAAATATTATTGAAGAGGGAATCTATTATAAGATTAAATACTTTGATGTTTCATCAATGATAAAAATATCTCTTTGGCTTACGAATGATATCCATAAATTTTGTTTCCTTATTACTCCAAAACAAAAAAAAAGAAAGAGAAAGAAATAAATAATAAAATGCAAGAACAAACACAAAACAAGAAAAGAAAGAAAATAATAAACTCTGATCTAGAACGTGACATATAGACTGTATAAAGAAAGAATGACAGAATTAAACTAAAAAGAGAGATGGAAAAACATATGAAATATTAAATATAACAAACTAAGAGAAGACTTTTTTATTAGTAAATAAAATAATTGAAAATATTAGTAAAAAATAGAATGAAAATGTGGAATTTAATTAACTAAAATAAATAGATAATAATATTTGACTCAGTTATTGCCAATGAGATATATAAGGGTTGATAAAGTGGGTTGGTTGTGCCTAGCCCCGCCCCAGCTCAAATATCATAAGGAATTTATAGGCTAAATGTGGCCATTTTATTTTACTTAATGTTTTAAAAGTGATCAATTGGTAGCCATTTATAATGGTTTAATAATTCTCTATGACTGGGCCCCTAGTTTGTGCCCCAAAACTAGTTGTGAGCTCTATTCAAAAGTGAATATCGATTAAAAAACATTTGACTCAATTATATATAAGAAAAGAGAATGTTTTATTTATAAATAATATTTCAAATTGATTATGTATGATCCTAAGATAAAATAAAGTTACAAACTAAAAATGTAATAATCTATCACATGAGGATAGAAGTACTTATTGGTATCAGCTGAATTACAAAAAATGTCACATATATGGTTGTATTATTTTGAAACCACCAAAGTCATTAAATTATTTGTCATTATCAGATAATCAATTTATAAATGAATAATAAATATGGATATGCATGATTTTACCAAGATGAGTACTTTACCATTAGAGAATATGTTACTTGGTTTTCCTACAATTAGTGCTTAATCTCAAAAACTTTTCAATAGAAGAGAACCATAGTATGGAAGTTAAGAGAGGTATTTGTACTTTTATGACTTCCTTATTTAAATTATTCCTTCAAGTTCTTTTTAATCCTTCACTTTATAAAATTCATCACACTTTAACTTGTAACTAACTCTTTTAAAATATATTTTATTTTATTAAAGTTAACCACTTTATACTTTTAGGATTTTAATAATCTATTCTTAAAGTGAACTTATTAATACTCGAGACTTATTTATTTTTTAAAATACTTTAACATATGTCTCTATAGTATATGGGGACACATTTTACTTATTAATAAATTAATCACTTGCACAAGTCATCATGAAATCTAATCAATATAAATGGCTAGACCTCAATAATACATCACTTAAATTTATAAATAATTACCAATTATTATCTTTCAAGAATGATAAGTCATGAGATAAATCATATCAATATTAAAAAATAAACAACTAAATTATACTCTTCATGTCTAAACTATATTCCAAAAACTGGTCCATAACAAAAACTTAAAAACAACATATTCTAAAAACCAATTAGACCAAAATTTATTAACAATAATCAAAATTCATAGCATGAAGAACAATTTTCTGAAAAATGTTATAAAAACTACCATTGAAATCAAATTAATAGTATCAAAGTACCCATAATGAAACTAAAATATCAAACCTAAACTAAAAACTATTTGAAGGTATCAAGTTTTAAAATAACAAATAAATATTAGCTTACTTCTCTCCATCTAAATCCAAGTCAATAAAATGAATACTTTGCTCTATATAACACTTTGTATAATTAAAAGGAGTTACAGTCATCTTAGTTTGTGTGACTCCACTCGATTCATCATCCTTTTATAATGTTATTTTCTTCATCAAGTGAGTTAATAAAAGTGGGGATGAATGGATACTCACATGTTTATAACTCAAGGAAAAACTATTAATTAGATTAATGAGAATTTAATATGATTCAACATTTAACAAGGAATTAATTTTAGGTTCAGGATCAACATATGGAGTTATCTCTTTTATTAAGGATACATATGGCCAATTGAAATAATTTCTGATCCATGTCCAACTAGATGAGAAATCAAACTACCTCTTTGAATATGTCACCAAACACAAGTATTATGTAATGAAAAAAAACTAAAAGTATAGTTTTTACAATGTTCTAAAATGTAGGGTCACTAGCATCAAATTCATGGGAGGCATGAGCTCCATGATTGAAACCATATGTAAACTTGATATAGGCCCTTTGGAAACTAAATGGTATACCTTTGATAATTTTCTCAAATAGGTGGCACATTATCATATTGTTGAGATCATCTTCCCCATACATTATTTCCATCAAAACTTTGTGAAAATTTACTCCAACCTAACATGTTGCCTCTAAAATGAAAATAAAAAATAAATAAGACAAAATATCCCTTCTTTTTGAATCTTTAGGCTAGTTATAATTATGTAATTTCATTTTTCACATCTGAAACTACTCAAAATAATTTGACTATTCAAACATTTTTTATCAACCCAAAACTAACTCAATTTTTTAAAAATATGTAACTTATCTTTCTAATTATATATATATATATATATATATATATATGTATATATCAAAGAGATAAACATAATATTTATATCAAGAACTGAATTATCTCAAATTATACTTTAAAAATAATGTGAAATCAAAATTTTTAGTTTACCTAAAAAAGTGATACATGAATCATCTTGAAGGAATGTCCTTAAGGGCCCACCCTAGGAAAATTTTAGTGTCGTGTCTGGTTTTCTCTAAATTTAATTTCAATTTTACTTCAAAGATTAATCTAAATATCAGAGGATAAGGATAAATTTGAGGGTAAAAATCATTGTGGAGGAGATAAAAGGAGAGACTAGGAGAAGTTATGGAATGGAGACTAATATAAGTTTTGAAAGAGATATTAAGAGAATCTATAGAACATAAACTAAAAAAAACCTATAGAAGATATTGAAACTATTAGAATGAAAGGATCTCATGGAAATTTTCAAGACTTAGTGAATATTTTTAGGTTATGTTAAGAACACTCAAGAGTAAATGTGGATTGGGTTTTCTGATAAGCCCTTTCTAATAAATAATTAGAGATTATTTTCAACTAGGTATGGATATATAAAATAAGCCTCAAATGAACAGGTTGAATATCATAATTTTTAAGAATTTATTTCTCAAGTAAGGATAAATCAAAGGGAACACCATAAGTTTAATTCAAAGATATATCTACATAGCCTTCTACAGATGAATGATAAGGATAATCCCTCATTTTATAACAAGTCTAATTCATATTTGAATTTTAACAAGTCTAAATTAGATTTGCATCTCCATAATCCACGAGGGTTGAATGAGAATGATTACCCCTTTTTATCTATTAAATATAATTTAGGTTTGGATCTCCACTCTAATATCACTTTCTCTAATTTCAAAAATCTTTAAAAGGTGTAAATTCTTAAGGTTTTAAATTTAAATGAATGCAAGGATTCAGATTCAATAGTCCTCTTTGGAATATTACTTGGAAGAAAATAAAAGGCACCTAGTTGGATAACTTGATGAAAGATCATTGGAATGGATTAATGGAAAATAATTGTATATATCTTATAAAAGATTAGTTTCTAGTGTGATTCCATTATAAAGGTGAAATGGATTTAATTCTACATTTTAAGTCCTAGAAGTTTAGTGGCAAGAAGATTATCCTTTTTCATGGAATAAATGTTTTATTAAAGATAATGTTTCTCCTAATTATTCAATGACTTGGATTAGATTATATAATTTATATTTAGAGTATTAGAAAATGTAAGTTTTATAGTTCAATTGTAAATTAATTATGGAATTTGTGTGAAATAGATCTAATGTATTTTGGGAAGGATATTATCTTTGCAAGGATCAAGGTACATTTAAACCCATCTAGGAGAGATAAAAAAAATTTGATTCTGAAGGTTGTTGATCATGAATTTATTCAACTATTTGAATTTGAATCTAGGTGAATAAGTATTATAAAAAAAAATTAGTTTGGGCATTTATCTCAATATTCTATGATACATAAAGAAGGGTAAATTATAATAGGGTTTTGAAATTTTAGAAAAATAAAAAGCAAAGAAATTTTCAATCAATGTTCAAATATGATTGTCAACTTGTGAATAAATACCTTATTCCTTTGGATGATTGTGTCCCTTCATTAAATATGGTTGAATATTAAAATTTAAAATTTAAAAAGAAGGAAAGGATCTAGTCGAGCAAGATATATAATATCTTCCTATAAATCTCAACTTATGGTTTGTGGGGATTCTCAAATAATGAAGGTAAATTTAAACATAGACTTTAAAAAATGAGGAAGTGTTAATGAATATTTAGAGGATCTTGCTATATATATTAGGATTTCTTAGGTTATATAATTTCTAGTTAACCATGTTTATAAACAAAAAAAATATATATTTATCCAACATAAAAATCAATAGATGATCTAAGTTTATAATATAAATGTTAGAAAGTTGTCATGATGATGTGATGGTGGTGTCATGAAGGTGTCATATTGAGTGGATGAAGATCCTTGATAGTCTATATGATAATGACAATGTGTGAAATGTGCTTGTTCTTGTATGATAAAGTGTGCAATGTATTTGTTCTTGTATGCTTGGTTGATCTTTATTGTTGACATGGATAGATTTGTTTAAGGATGATTATGAAGGATTAAGCATATGAAAGAGGTATTATAATATGTAATATATGTCTTGAGAGTTTATTTTCATAAGTGTAATCCATTTGGTTGATCATAGTTTTCATCTAGAAACTTTAGGTCTAGTGGTAGAAAATCTGAGTTGGTAGTTTGATGACATCACCATTGTCACATGGGAAGGAGTTAAGGGGAGTTGGTCATATGGTTGTGATCATAGCTGTCCCTATTTGTTATGAACCATATATCAAGCCATGAATTGAAACATGATCATAGTTATGAGGGTACAAAGTTTTCTTCTAAGATACATTTCACTATTTTCTCATACTTAGCCAAATTTACAATAAGGCTAGAAAGAGTTGAGTAAGAAAGATAATGATGAAATAACTTGCATGTGTGGACATTTCAGGAGAAAGTGATCATATGGGTTTGTTAAATTTTAAACCTATTTTATTTTCACTAATTTCTAGATCATGCAATATAGTGCATCAAAAGATATGCATATGCAAAGTTGGGCTCCTAAGCTGAATGATTATGTTTTTCCATACTTAGCTGATTTTGTAATGTGGTAGAAAGAGTTGAGTGAGAATTTTGATGGTATTGTGTATTACAAATATGAAGGTGTCAAGATAATTTGATCATATGGGTTTATTTATTTTAAGATGATATGATTTTCACTAAGTTTGATATCATGCACTGAAGTGCGGTAAAAGTTTTGGATGATCAAAGTTGGTCTCTCAAGTAGATTTGGACATGGTTGGCTTTGTGACAATTTTTTCAAAAGGAACTTTAATGTAATTATATCTTATATGCATATAAGTTCTAGGTATAATGAGTCACATGGTTAGATTCTACTATGGAAGGAGATCATCTGATCCAAATTTGAGATCCTACGTCAAAGTGTAGAAGAATTTATTAAGGTGCAAAAATGGCTACTCATTCATATTGACAGGGTTCCCATAGTCATTTTTGAATGTGTTAAATCTCAAGCAAGATCAATGGCGCACATGGCTCCAAGAAGTTAGGAGGTAGTGAGATGAGGATAGGTGCATGATGTTTAACATTTATAAAAAGGTACAAGATAATGATCTAATGACAAGTAGACATTCATACAATTTGATCAATGGTGAGTGTTGATCATTATTGACCTTGTTGATCCACAAATATTGGTGAAGTGCATTAAGTCAACATTTTAAGAGGATATGAGATGAGGTCAAAGTGACTATGGTTTAATATTTGATTTTTGTGGTATATGCATTAAATCTTGAATAATATTGATGGTGCAAGATTGTTCCTAAGCTAAGTGTTCATGAGATTCAAGAATTGTGTTTAAATGTTAAATGCGACCGTTGTTATTAAAATATTTTAATTTAACATAGGAAAAACTAGATCTCTATGTTTCAAATATATTTTGATAGAAGATGATATTACTCATGAAGTAAAAATAAAATTAGTAGAGGACTCCATGCCACATATATTAAACATGATTTTAATATTTGGAAGTGAGTACAATCAAAGATATTAAGCCTAGAAGTTGACTATGTTTGTGCTTATTTTTCAAGTGACCCAATAAGGACATTCGAGCTTGTGTTGATATTGTTTTGATGTCTCATAATGAATTAGCTATTATATTATGTTGTAGACTCCATAAGGATGATTTATGTGTATTTTGGAGGTGTGATAAATCTATATTTAGTATGAACAATGCTTAATAAGTTGACTATGTGATCATTCATGATGAATGTGTACACCAGGTCAGTGTTTGAGTTATTTGAGCATATGTAAAGGTGAGCTAAATTGACTATAATCATTTTATATTGTTAAAAAGACATAAGAAGTTGACCCATGTATTTGAAATTGGTCTTGTATTATTATTTTGATCAATGGAGTGCTAAAGTATTGAACGGGTTCACATGAGACTATAAGGACAATAAATTCCTTATTAAAAGGTGTAGTTCCTTAAGGGTGACCTATAGATGTTATGACTAACCTATAGAGATTGTATTTAGCCATGTATTAATATGATAGATGAATTAAGGGCTAAGGCATGCCTGATGGCCAACCAAGATGTTGTTAATCATGAATGCTCTATATATAGTATAACCAAAGATGATGGGTTCTAGAATTGTAAGACATATATGAGGTGTGAGCATTGAATCAAGAAGAGAAGAGGTTTACTGTGCCCAATGGCTAGGTTGATAAGAAGAGTAGATTGAGGTCTATAATTATGAACTATAGGTCATATTTCCAATGTTAAAATAGTGTTCTTGTAGGTTGAGCATGATAAAAGAGGCTTAGAGTGATCTAAAAGATTAGTGACTAGTTTGAGAGATTGATCTAATTTTGGATAGTATGTATGACCATCTGTTCATGTTGTTGAAGGTGTGATAGAGTTATTTCTATGAAGGATGCATTGAGTTTGTAGAGTTATATAATAGAGATAGTTGGGATATGTAATGTGTTCTAATTGATATTTGTGTGTTGGTTACAGTATGTAATGTGATTTTATCAACAAGGAGTGTTGAGGTGATAGATATATTGCTAAGAAGTGTAGAGTGGTCTAAAATGTGGCTTTAGATGCAATGACTATGTAGAATTGAAGAAGAACTAATATACTTTATATCTCTATCAAATTGGTAGGCAATCAGTGTTGAGGTGATTGTGTTCATAGGTTTTGTTTTGGGTTCTCAACATCTAAGGGGTAGAAACCTATTTGTAAGGTGAAACTTGTTAACGATGTAGTTATTGTGGCAACTCAACTGCCCTATCGGATTATAATCTCACTAAAACCAAGAATGGGATTTCCTTGATCAGTAGCTCACTAGTATAAGTTAGTTCTTGTTTTATAGAATAATAGTCCAACTATAGGTTCTTTTGGGTTTAATTCCCCAAGAGGGTTTCCCACATATGTCATGTGTTATAAGCTTGATCTTGGATTGGCTTTCTTGTACATTACTATGAATGATGTGTATGCTTCATGAATGCTTATGGTAATTTATTAAGGACTTGTAAAGATTATATTTGAAGTTGGAATTAAATTTGAAATATTTGGGCTCACTGATTCACCCCCGCTCTCAATGATTTTACCTCTAACAATTGGTATCAGAATGGGTCCTTCAGAAGAATCCTAATAGCTTAAAGGTGATCCTAATTAGGTAAAAATATGGCTAAGCATTTGAAGAAATAAAAGCAATAGTGGAAGGATATAATTAAGGCACTTAAATAATAGATATGTACTTTTAAGAAAGATACCAAAGAATATTAGTATATTATTAATAATCTCAATGTTTAGTTAGTAAATGCCAAGACAAGTTTGATTTCTAAAGAGGAAAGTTGTTCAATAGAAAATCACATCATGTTTGATAAAGAAGCTTTCCATAATAGTAGAGAAGATGACAACAAATAATAAAAGAAGTATCAAGAATAGATCAAGTCTATTGAAGTACAAGCATATAGATTGAAAGACATGGCCAACAAGGTCAAAAAGGATGAAGAGAAGATCAATATTCTTGAGGATCAGTTAAGGACTGTAAAGGTAAATCTAAAATCAAAAGAAGATGAGTGCAATCAGTTGAAGGTTGAAATTAATTCATTAAAAAGTGAACATGAGATTTTTATAGTCAAGTTGTAAAATATGGAAAGGAAGCATGAGAATCCTAAGCAAGTGAATAAGAATGCAAACTTTAATAGTAATGTGAGAAGGTCAATTAGATAACCTAATGCTACAAGGTATGCTATATTATTTCATGGTCATTGTTATACATTAATAAGTCTATTCATAGAGCTAATGAATGTAAAAGGAAGTCAATCAAGAATGTATCCTCATGGAGCCTTAGAAGAAGAAGAAATTAGTTTTGGAGAAATCATAACTTAGATCAATCAAGAGGTATGTTGAATGATGTTATTTTTTTAGTTATCATAAGAGTGGACATATTATTAGATTCTATCCAAATAATGTTAAAAGGTCTTCAAAGTATGTCAAAGGATATAGATATAGTAGAAGGTCTAAGAAAGGATAAACTCAGGTATGGAAACCAAAGGTAATCATTGCTAATTATTCTAGTCATAATGTTGATAAGAAAGTTGCTCTAGAAGGATATGTTGAAAATTAGGATAATCTCAAGGATCAAGTAGGTAAGATGGTTATAGAAGATAAGAAGAGTCAAACCTTGGTATGGAGACTTGTGGTAGTAAATAATATGGAAACTAACTCTGTTGAGTCCAAGAGTCTTGATGGATTATTTTCCAATGTAGAAAAAAAAATAGAAATAAAGGAAAGTCAAGATTTTCTATTGACAAGTCTAAAATATAGAATATGTCAACTATCTAGTTAGAAAAGGAAAATCAAAAGTCTAATCATGTTGAAAATAAAGAGACCAAGTTTAAAGAGAAGACCAAGTTACTAGTTGAGGCTAGTTCTGAAGTGTGTATAGATCCAAGCGAACATCTTGTTATTGTTAAGCAAGTTTCATGCAAAGAACATCAATTGTCAATATATAGTAATGAGATTCTAAACTACAAGGTGGATTCTTTAGATGAAAAAGTATGTCATGATTCTATGTTATCTCCATGAGTTATCAATTATATCTTATAAGAGGAGAGTGATATATAAAAGGAATCAGTTATCATAGTTAAACAAAAGAAAAAGAAGAAGAATTATAAGTATTAATTGAGTAAGGAGGAGAAAGAATATGAGGATTTATGGGAAAGTCTTGGTTACACACCATGGTATAGCTTTGTGGTGTAAAGGGTTTCACTATCTAGGCTTCAAGGAGACACTTTTCAAACAAATGAATCTTGGTGGCTATCATATATTATTTGATGAGAAGCTATGAAAATAAGGTGAGTTTCAAATATTAATCTACATATCAATTTGTGGTAGATGTCAGTTGTGTATACCATGGAATTTCATAGTGTTCTGAAGATGAGGTATCTCTATTTAAGTATTGATTTTGATTGGATAGTATTTGAAGTCTTGTTCCTAATGAAGCATGAAGTTAGAAGGAGATTTGTACTTGGTCAAGTCCTAAGATCAGAGGATTGAATAGTTTAATCTAATAAAGAAGGTGTGGAGAAGAAATTTTGTGTGATCAAAATGATAATTCCAATTAGAGTTCTTTGGTTAAGGGGGAGCAACAATTTCATTATCATGTTTCAAAGGTTTGTGAAGGACCTATAGTATAGAGTTAGATTGGGTGGTTCCAGGTGGCTTAATGAGTTTTTGATCCATTTTCAAGAATTTTTTGGTGCTCAGAAAGTTCTATGTATTTCTTTTTGGTGAGCTCCAAGTGTTTTTTAGGTATGAAGGTATGTTTGGGCCAATTGAAGATTTTTGAGTGCTCTTGGTTTTCTTAGTTTTTATCTTAAGATCTTGGAGGTCATAAAATGAGTTATATAAAATTAAGGTTCTCAATGGTGTGGAAGCTCAAATCCTATTCCAAGAGTGTGTGATGAGTGTCTCTAGGTGTGCAAGAAGATTCAAAAGTGTACATTGACTAGAAGAAGCTTTGTTGACCTTGTTTCCTTTAAGATTCTAGGGTTTTGGGCTATGCTAGAAAAGAGGTCTTCCTTTTTATTTGAGGTTTGAGGATTATTAATTTTTTGAATTCACTAAATGGGTAGTCAAAACAAGCTTCACATAGTTTTGAAGGTTTCTAGTTCTCAAGTTATTCAAGTTTTTGTCATTATGGAGGGTTAATTGGCTAGTAGTTTTGTGAAGGAAGTATGTTACATAGAATGTTCTTGGTGATGAAAATTGGTTTTCTTAAGGGGGAATATGAGATCACTATAGATATGATGTTTTAGTTCTTGAAGATGTGTCTACTAAAAATTGTGGTCTCTACAATTTTTAGGTAGGGCTACAAGGAGGCTAGACATGCCTAGTTTGAAGAAGAATGTTTTTTTCTTAGTTTCTCCAAAAGAGAAAGGTATGAGTATCTAAAGTTTGGTTAAATACATGTTTCCTATTTTTTATAGTTCTAGTGTAGAGTTAGAAATCATGGAATTGTCTTGAGAAAGAAGGCTAGTAAGCTTGCAGGGTGCTTCTTCAGGGTGTGTTAAGATCTAAAGATGCTCAGAAGGTGAAATTGCTCAAATTTATTAGAGGGAGTCCCTCTTAGATGTTTCTTTATGTGTTACATTAATAATTATATGCTTTTGTGTGTTATTTCTTCATTGGTTGCAGTTCTTGATTGAAGAGAGTATTGGCATGGAGCAAGAGGAAGTTGTAAAGACATGAAGAGGTTGGCTCAAGGTAAGGGGGAGTTTTTATCATATTTCTAAGATGGTCCTTTACTATTTTGATAGTATTTTTATGCCCTTAGGATCAGTTTGTACCCACTTTTTCATTATGTCAAATTGAGAGAAAGTTCATGTTGTGGGAATGTCTTAAAGAGAGAGAAGGTGAACTATATATTATTATATTGATGGGTGTTTCCATCAATGACAAAGGGAGAGATTATTGGATAATTGTCATGATGATGTGATGGAGGTGGCATGGAGGTGTCTTGGTGAGTGGATGAATATTATTTATATTCTATATGAAAATTACAAAGTGTGTAATGTGTTTTTTCTTGTATTACAAAGTGCGTAATGTATTTGTTCTTATATGCTTGGTTGATATTTAGTGTTGACATGCATAGAGTTGTTCAAGGATGAGTATGGAGGATTGATAATTTGAAATAGGTCCTATAAGATGTTATCTATGATTTGAGAGATTGTGTACATAAATTTAATCCATTTGGGTGATCATAGTTTTCATCTAGACACTTTGGGTCCAATGGCAAAAAATATGAGTTCACAGGTTGATGACATCACCATTGACACGTGAGAAGGAGTCAAGGGGAGTTGGTCATATGGTTATGATCATAGTAGTCCCTAGATGTTATGTGACATATATCAAGTCATTCGTCAAAGTTTTGTCAAAGTTATGAGGGCGCAAAATTGGCTTCTAAAATAGATTTCATTATTTTCTCATACTTAGCCAAATCTACAATATGACTAGAAAGAGCTGAGTAAGCAAGTTGATGATGAAATAGCTCACACATGTGGATGAATTAGGATAAGGTGATCATATAGTTTTGTTAATTTTTATACCTAGTTTATTTGTGATAATTTATAAATAATGTAATGTAGTGCATTAAAATATATGCATATGCAAAATTGGGCTCCCAAGAATATTGATTGTGTTTTCCCATAGCCAATTTTGTAGTGTGGTTAAAAGAGTTGAGGGAGCATTTTGATGGTGTTATATATTTCACATGTGAACGTATCAAAATAATTTTATCATATGGGTTTGTTTAATTTTGATCATAAATTATTTATGCTAAGTTTAAGATTATGCACTAGAGCACGATGAAAGTTATGGATGCTCAAAGTTGGCCTCTCAAGCAGATTTGGACATGGTTGGCTCTATGACATAAGTTTTTTATAAGGAAATTTAATGGCATTATATATCACATACACAAGATTTTTAGGATTATTGAGTGATATGGTTGGATTCTCCTATGAAAGGAGATCATTTAATCCAAATTTGAGATCCAACATTGAAGCATAGAAGAAGTTATTGAGGTAAAAAATGTCTACTCATGCATATTGATAGGGTCCCCATAGTGTTGATGTTTAATATCTTATCAAAGGTACATGATAATGATCCAATAGTGAGTAGGCATCCATACAATTTAATCAATGGTGAGCATTGATCATTATTGACCTTGTTGATATGTAGAGGTCAACGGAGCATATTAATTTAACATTTTGAGAGGACACAAGATGAATTCAAAGTGACTATGGTTTAACATTTGAGTTTTGTATTTTATGTGTTAAATATAGGACAAGATTGATGGTGCGAGATTGTTCTTAAGGTGAGTGTCCATGAGATTTGAGCATTGTGTTCAAAAGTTAACTATGGTCGTTGATATTCAAATATTTGAATTCAACATAGGAAAAAGTAGAGATTTGTATTTCAATCATATATTTTGATATAAGATGAATTTAATCATGTAGTAAAAATAAAAGTGGTAGAGGACTCTATTACACATCCACTAAACCTAATTTGAAGATATGGAAGTGAGTACAGTCAAATATATTAAGCTTATAAGTTGATGTTGTGTTCATTTTTATTTTGTAAGTGACTTGAGAAGGACACTCAAGGTTGTGTTGATGTTATTTTAATGTCTCATGATGAATTAGATATTAGATCATGTTATATAATCCATGAGGATGTTTTGTGTGGATTTTAGAGGTGTGATCAATCTATCTTGAATATGAACAATGCTTAATAAGTTGACTATGTGATCGTTTATGGTGACTGTGTTCACCAAGTCAGTGTTTGAGTTGTTTGAGCATACATAGAGGTGAGATAAGTTGATTACGATCATTTGAGGTTGTCTAAAGGGACATAATGACTAGACCCATGTATTTGAAAGTGGTCTTGTGTTATTGTTTTGCTCAATGGAGTGTTAAACGAGTGATTGGGTTCACATGAGACCTATAAGGAATACAAGGGCCTTATTAAAAGGTGTAGTTCCTTAGGGTGACCCATAGATGATATGGATGACCTATATAAATAACATTGATCCATGTATTCATATGATAGATGCCTTAAGGGCTAAGGCATGCCTAATGGCTGACCAAGATGTTGTTAATCAAGAATGATCTATATATAGTAGAACCAAAGATGATGGGTTCTAGACTTGTAAGACATAGATGAGGTGTGAACATTGGAGTAAAGAAGAGAAGAGCATAAGTATTCCCAATGGTTGGATTGATATGTAGAGTAGATTGAGGTTTGTAAGTATGACCTATATGTCATTTTTTTATGGTATAATAGTGCTCTTGCAGGTTGAGCATGAGCGAAGAGGCCTAGAGTGATCCAAAAGATGTTTTGGATATCCTGAGAATGAGTAAAGGATTGATGGTGTCTTTGAGATATTGGTGGATAGTTTGAGAGACTGATCTAACTTTGGATAATATGTATGACCATCTGTTCATGTTTTTGAAGCTATGATATAGTTGTTGCTATGAAGGATGCATTGAGTGTGCAGAGTTGAAGAGTGTGGATAGTTGGGATATGTAATGTGTCCTAATTAATCTTTGTGTGTTGTTTCAAGTATGTAATGTGATTTGATCAACTAAGGTGATAGATTTTTTGCTAAGAATTGTAGAGTGATCCAAAAGGTGGCTTTGGATGCATTGACTATGAAGAGTTGAAGAAGAACTGATATACTTTGTATCTCCATTAGATTGGTAAGAAATCAATGTTGAGGATATTGTGTTTATAGGTGTTTTTTTATGTGATCAACATCTAAGGGGGTAGTAGCATCCTTGAAAGGTGAAAATTTCTAAAGATCTAGTTATTGTAGTAGCTTTGTTAGATAGGTGTAGTAGCTCCTTATGGGATTGCAATCTCACTAAAACTAGGAATGGTAGTTCCTTGATCAATACCTTGTTGCTATAAATTGGTTCTTATTTTATAGGATAGTATTCCAACTACATATTCAAGTGGGTTTTATTTTAAAATAGGTTTTCCCATGTATGTCATGTGTTATGAGTTTGTTCTTGGATTGTCTTTCTTATACATTGTTATGAATGATGTGTATGTTTCATGAATTCTTACGGTAATTTATTAAGGAATTTTAAAGATTATATTTAAATTTATAACTAAAGTTTAACACCCCCCTTCTCAATGATTGTACCTATAATAATAACAAGGATAATAATTATAAGGAAACTATTAATTCTATGATTATGAAGGATATTTTGGGGAAAAAGAGAAAATTAGATGTTGAATGTTCCTTGGCTTAGTAAAAAAGGGTTCCCTTATCTATTTTTATTTTTAAATATAAAAATAAAGGTATTAAAGCTAAAGTTAAGAAAATTATGGAAGAATTTATAGAAGCAGTAAAAGCAATATCATAGAGAACCATGATTGAATTTTCTAATGACTATGAAGAAACTCCTCTTGATCTAATCATGACCATAAGGTGGAATTCCCCATATTGAGTACTTTTTAATATTTTTGATTATTTCTCTACCTTTTATTTCACTCAATTATTTACTCTTCCTTGGTTTGTACCTTTCCTTTGATTACATTATTTATGTATATGCCAATTAATAGGAGATTTGATGGTTTTTATTTCATTATTTTACTTTTTGTGGGTTTTTTATTCATTTCCCTTCTAATTATGAGTTACACAATTATGTTTTATATTTAATAGATAGTATTCTTCACGAAGATTTATTTTTTGATGATTCTACTCTTCTTTCTTTCTTTCTTCAAGGTTGGTTGGCTACAAATCTTCAATAATGGGACTTGTTAAAATTTATGAATAATTATCTCATGAATGTCTATATAAAAATCAATATTTATATGATGTACTCTATAATACAATATGGGTATATTATTTTAATAAAATATGTGGTTTTAATGAGGTATTTATCTTAAAATCTGGTAATTATTTTTTATATGAAATAGTTAGGGTGAAAGGGTTGGAGGTTAAATTTAACGAGAAGTTTTATCTAAGGTTATGGTATTATCAAGGGAATATGAGATATGGTTTTTCATAAACTATAAGACTACTCAATGAAAATATGTTTTCATTTTCCATGGAGATTTATTAGTTGATATAGGTAAGGATTTCATCCATAATTTTTAGCCATCTTTTTAGTTCCAAGTTACTAAAATCATTTAACAATATATCACATGTGATAAATGGTATACTTTAATTTTTTTTACCATTTTAAACTTATCTTGCATCTAAGACATATAATCCTTCTTAGTATCCTTTTCTTAATTCCAACAAATATTGAGAATGTGTTCATGATGATTCAAAAATTTAACACTATGGCCCTAGCTAATAATGGTATTGTAAATTATACTTGATGCTTTAGTAAATAATTCTCAATCAATTTTTATCTCTTACTATATCTCTTTTTCAAATATTCTTGGATTTTCTCTTATCATACCTTGACCAAAGGGTTTTGTAATTACGATTCATCAACCCCTACTATTATTGAACCTAAAAAAATTTCTTATTGAGTAAGATAGGGAAAAATAAATAGGCAAAAAAATAAATTATTGGTTAAAAATATAGGTAAGGTAAAATATACTATTAACCTACATGTAAAATAAGATCTTAAGTTTCAAGAAAAGGATTTGAATTTGGGTTAGTTTAGTTCCTTATGAAAGTGGTTGTTGAAGTATAAATTTTTAAATTTATCTTTGGAAGAATCTCTCATGTGATTACTAAATAATACAATATTATTAATAATCTTATTAATGATATTTAAGTATAAAAAATTAAGGTACATTAAGAGAAAGAATATTTAATTAATAAAATTTATGGCCTCAACACTTCCCTCAACATGGTAGTGAGTCTTGGTTGAAAATAATTTAGATGCAAATGTCTACCTAGGGTGTATTATTTGATATTGAAAGAAAGATGGATAAAATTTATGTTCAAAATGTCTAATACAAATAAAATTCCAAATTTTACCTCCCTATCTATGTTTGAAGAGTTTTTTAGAAATTTTAGGGATGTAGATAAAAAATCTCATGTGTGAGGCCTATCTACATAATTTGGTTTTGACCATGTATTCCTACTAAAATCTAAATTTTTTGGTTGGAGAAAATAATATTAGTGATTTTATGTCCTATATATGTAATGAAAATACATGTTATCTTTAAATAAAGTGTTATGAGGATCTAAAGTCTCATCATCCTTGTGGATAAGAGGTGAACATCAAAGGCCATTACAAATTATATAAGGGGTTATAAATGTTACAAAAAATGATTTGGTGAGGTTTGTTGTTACATGGGATAGTAGGGGGATTTCATATTCCTTTGTGTATTTGGGTCTATATTTTATAAAAAAGGTCTTTGTTTGTTATTTAAATAGATGGATGCTTTTGACAACTATGTTAAAAATGAAGAAGCCCCATTCTCTAACTAATATTTTAAATTCCCTATGAAGTATGATATTTTATTATCATATTATTATTCACTCTTTTTAGGACTAGATTTCCTTCAAATCCCACTATCCTCCATTTTGGTTTCCAATTGTTGACTAGAGGATTTTTTTATCCTCTAAATGAATAATCTAATACTTATAAATAGAATGAGGTGGAAGATAAGAGAGGTTTTATTATTTATAAATATTCACTACATATTTCTCCTTCATATTTTAGGATGGTTTGTGAAAATTAATTCGTTTGGTATTTACCAAAACAAACTTTACCTTAAAAAACTTATGGATATAGGCTTATAAGTTAATATGGATGATATTTTTGAGATTTTATAAATCCTTCCTCCCCTTTTTTATTTTGAGGAGGGGTTATTTATTATTTCATTCATATAATATAATGGATAAAAATTATGCACTTTTATTTTCTATATGGTCTTTCTTTTGAATCCTACTTATGACTAGATCAATATTTTGGCTAGGAAATGTAATGAATCTTATTTAGGTAGATATAACTTCTAAATTTTATCTTGTTTAAAATATTGTGTTTTAGATAAAAATTTGAAAATTTTATTATATCTATAGTTTCATAATATATGGATGGATAACTTTATTTTTTCATTTAAACTTTATATATTCTCTGTATACATTTTATAAGTTTATTACAAATCAAATCTTTAATACAACAATAATTTCTTGTGATATTTTTGATGAATTTTTTGTAATAAATTTTTATATTAATATAAAATGGTTAAAGGACCCCATGTTCCTTTTTTAATGATAGAAACAAATTTGACCTCAAAAAATTCACATTGTATTTTGTCAAAGAAAACTATTTAAAAAAATGTGCATCATTATGCCTTAAAACTAACATTAAAATTTGACTGTGTAACTAAATATTAAACTTAAATTTTTTTTGAAAAAGGTATTTAAAATTTAATTTTTAATTTAAATATATCTAAAATAATCATTTTCATCCATTTAAAATATCATATAATTTTAAAAATATATACATGATAATATAAAAAGTAATGCCCTGACTTGAAGCTAAATAATCAATAAAATAAATGAAAAATTATATGAAAACTTGATATATGTTGTGATAGAGTATAAACATGTATATGTTAACAAACACCTAGTGTAACATATTGATTTCTTTTTTGAACTATAACAATTGACTATCTTCTCCAGGTACAATAGATGAGATTTTGAAAAAAAACATTTCAAACCATTTATAATTATGTAAACAACTCTATCAAAAAATATTAATCATGCTACGAAAAATTTATAATATTTATCTTGAGACTGAATGAAGACACATTTGACACAAAACCCATTCTATATATTACTTTTGAAATGCATGGGCTAATGAGTTGAGGATAATTTTATTTTGTAAACTAAGAAATAACCCAAAATAGACTTCTCAAAAAAACATATCAATAAACCACCTAAAAAATTCATGTAGGGTTTTAATAAACTAAATTAGTTTATCATCCACTATATTTTTAAAAACCAAATCCTAACACTCCTATATTTCTAATGATCAGGTTTTGATAAACTAAAAGTACTAAAAATACTCCAAAAGTACAACAAGAATAATCAAGTTCAAATGAGTTTTTGTAATGAAATCAAATAAAAAAATTTTCATCAAAACCCACTAAAATATTACATTGAAACCCAATAAAATAATTTTCATTAAAATCTAATACAAAAATAGTGAAGAAAAATAACATATTAGAAAGAAGGTTACTGCATGTGAATATTAATATGTTCATTGCAAATAATATTCACAAGTAATTATATGTATTATCATACTAAACCCATAGAGTTTTTATCACCAATATAAACATAGATAACATGCCATGCATAATTATTCATTGCTTAGATATGAAACTCATCTTACACAAAATATAATTGATTGTAAAAATGAACAACATGCAATAGAGTTGAAACAAACTACAATAATACGTGAATATTCAAAGAATGATCCGAAATTACATGCAAAAGGATTAATTTTGAAAATTATCAATATTAAACCTATGAATTAAATTTCTCAACACACAAAAATAAAACTTATATTATTCAACCTTTCAAAACTTTACTATTTGAAAAGAAATAAAATTACACACATATGGTAAAAAATGAGTTGAATGTTTTTAATACTATGCACAAGATGATGAAAAATATTTGAAAGACTTCTAAAAATTTCCCAAAAAGCATGTATATTTATTGAGAATCCCCAAGATGCCTTTAAAAATTATAAACAATAAGCTAAAAACTTGAGATATCTTTAAAATAATTTCAAATAAGTGACTAGTAGAATGTGGTTTCCATAGTAAGATAAAACCAATTTGAGAAAAATAAGTAAATGAAACACATTAACCTAATATATCCCCAACTCCAAAATGCATTAAATGTGTAAAAAAGGCACTAAATGGTGCGTTTACTACATAACATGCTTCATGATTTTCTCAAAGTGGTGGTTTCCAATTTTAAACATTTTTTGAATTTAATTTTAAAAATATCAACTGAACTTAGCCAAGTCACCATATATATCAAATTATTCAAAAATTACTTTTTTATTTTATTTTAAAATACTATCAAATATTTATTTAAAGAAAGGAAATTGAGATTACAAACAAAAAATTGAAATCAAGCGTATATGCAAGCAAAGGTGATTGTACCCTAAGTTTGAAACCAATCATTAAAAAAATTGAATGAAACCTTATGTCTTTGAAGCCATCTATATCATTAATACTATGTTTGATATTTTTGAAAAACATAACCATGCTTAGATAGGTATTTACACTTAGTAAGTTTCTTAAGTTTTACACTTTAGAAATTTTACATAGGTATTAGGTCTTATGTCTCAAAAACTCAGTATAGGCTTTAGGTTTATAAATAACATAAAATTGAATTAATATATAGATGAATTTACACTCTATAACCTATACTAGGAATTAAAAATGGATATTGAATCACATTTTCCAAGTCCAAACTTTTCACAATGCAACCAAAAGTGATCATGATGCAAAAACTAATCAATACAAAGGGTGTTTGATCTCAAAACTAGTGATAAATGATTTATTATATTAAAAATTAATATGAAAACTTAGGAAAATTATATTTATTTCTATTTAGAAAACTTAACTGAACCAAATGTGACATTGTGAAATTTTCACAAGTTCACTTTTAAAGATTTATCACTAGTATGCATTACTTACAATTGATTACTAACTAAGAAAAATAAGTCATACTTATTTGAGTATTGTATAGATATAAATTTCACTATGTTTATATATTTATTTAACTTAAAATAAATTTTCAAGTGAAAATTACATGTTGATGGCATTAAACATTCAAAAGATACAATGCTTATTGATAATTATGTTATAAATAATCAAGAATGTTAATCAATACACAATCAAAAATATGCAATGAAAAATAAATGATTTTAAATAAAATTTAACTCATCCATGTATTATGATCATAGGTTAGTATATGACATGTCACTTATCATAGTATAAAATATAATTTACAACAAGCTTCAAATTTTTAAGTTTTTCACTAAGGTTTAAATATCATGTATAACATTTTTGACCTTATGGAAAATTTGTATGTAAAACTAGGTTAAAATAAATAGTTCAAAATTTAGGAGTGTAATACAGGGAAAATTATTTTTGAAGAAACTAAGCAGGGACCCTTTTAACATTTTTACAAATAAATATGGCTTTTTCAACTAGCATGACATGAAGAATGGTAAATGTTTAATAGGGAAACTTAGATGAGATGACTACTAATATAACATCATAAAATAAATTTTTTGAAATAAAGTGTTAAATTGTGGTCTTTTGGTAAATGCTCTCTCACTATTAAAAAATGGGAGCCTAACATGGATTTCTCATATTCTTTTTTCTTAACTACTCCCATTTGGGTTAGACTCCCTGGTTTCCCTTTAGAATTTTGTCATGAGGACATTTTTAAAGGTATTTCCAATTCTTTTGGTGAACTAGTGGCATTGGATAATGAAACGGCTTCTAGAACTAAACTTCAAAGTACCAGACTTTATGTTAAAGTGGCACACCTGAATCATCTCCCAGAAAAGGTGGAACTAATATCCAAGCTTGGTAAAAAAACTCAAGAATTTTTTTTTGAAGATTTTCCCAACTCTTGCTATGCTTGTAAGAAACAGGGGCATCTGGTTAAAAATTGTCCCTCCAAAAGAAAAAATTATCCTAGTAGTGTTTTGGATGGGAAAAAAACTAAGGTCCAACAAAAGAGAGTCTAGAAACACAAAGAAGATCACTGCCAAGAACAAAAAAATAATTAAGATTCTAAAGTTATACATGCTGAGGCGGATAAAGAGCCTTCTTTTGAAGATTCTAATGCTCCACATGCTGAGGTGGATAAAGAGCATTCTTTTGAGAAAGTAAACTATGAGAAAGAAGGATATGGTTTGCAATCAGATACCATAATATCTGAATAAAGAATAGATGATCTGACAGATATATCAAAACAAATCATTTTCTATCAAAGGATAGAAGATCGATGGAGAGATGTAGATGACAAAATTGTGCTAGAGGAAGGTGAATTCTTGACTGAAGATGGAAATAAATTAGAGGAGGGAGATCTTTTTTCTCAGTCCAGGGAGATCCAGGTGTTATCTCAGGCTGATAATGACATTCCTATGGATGAGCCTCCTTCCCTAGAAGTTGTGAAAGATAATGGAGAAAATTCAAAGCATAAACTAAACCAAAGAAAAAGGGTCAAAAAGAAGATCAATACTAAGAGGGTAGAAACTAGAAGCAGCAAAATAGATCAGCAAAAAAGAGTTGAACAACATTCTAAGGTGAAACCAGATATTAGTTCCCCAAACAAAATTGGAAGAAGATCCACTAAGAAAACTAGAGAGTTAGAAAGTATGCAAAATAATGCTAATGGTAGGCAGGCAACTATTCTGGATTTTACCCCTAAAAATAGATTCAAAGATTATTATTTGGAAACTTAGGGGGCAGAATAGCACTCATAAATTGGATATTGATGTTGTCCCTGTAAAAGATGATTTTGATGCTGCTCTTCAGTAGGTTTTAGGGCTGCTTGTCCTAGTGGCTGTTAATGCTTTATCTTTTTTAATTTTTTTAAAGGGTTTTGGGGTCCTTTCAAAACCTAATTTTACCATAATCTAAAACAATATATATTATATTATTAAAATTTTATCAATCAACTATTGAAAATATTTAAAAGAATTAATAGATTGATGTGACAAAGAATACTTATAACAATTTATTTGATCAAGTTTGGGATTCAAAGTGAAAACCCTACATGAAAAAACTACTATGAAAAATTAGGAGATTAATGTAATAATTATAAAATTCACTAATTTAGAACTATTTTATTTTAGAAACATAGTAAAAATAACAAAGTGTAAGGATAAAACAAAAACTTAGCTAAAAATTGTGCCTCTAAGAGGAATAAGGGTTTGAAACTTGTTATGTAGAGAGGTATGATGACTAAAATCAAGAATATAGAATAGTATTTGAGCATTGAAAAAAAATATAGGAAGAGGACACTATAATGGTGACATTCATGTTTAACTTGAGACACTTATTTCCACTTGTAGTGAATAAATCAAGGTTTTTGGGTTTTATGTGCCTTCATCTATAGATCCTATATATAGTGTAGGAGCTCATGATCAATTGTAAATACTATTATGTGATAAATTTTACCTAAAAACCCTATATATTTAACATGTTAATACTAATGAAAATTAATTGGGAAAAGGGGTTCAGTGGTTAAATTTTGGAGAGACCTCAACTTCCCATGTGTTGAGCATTGCTTGCATACTAATACTCTAATGAGGGATCTAATTTCATGTAATTATTTAGTATAATATGCTATATGTTATTTTAATACCTATGTGATTATGTTTGTTAAACAATAATTGTGACCTATAAAATCTATTCAAACTTGAGCTTTGGGCTACTAGGGTTATATACAATTAGAATTGGGAAAAATAGGTATTTTGCTCTCAACGTGCAAGTGTGATTCTAGTGTTTATCAATGTGGAAGCATCCTCTATGAAAAATGGTTTGAAAAGTGTTTATATATTTATAAAATTAAAAAATATTTTAATGGATATCATTAGGGACATAGGATGACCTTCATATATATTTGAATTTGGAAAATTAACCATTATTTTTTGGGAAGATAGGAGAGGGGAGAAGGACACTAAATAAGTGCACTCCCATCACTTAGGTTTCTCTTGTAGCATGAGTTTTTTAGTCATGATTTTTATTAAAAAATACCTAAGTGATGTTTAAGTTTGATAATAATGGGTATGATTACATTTGAGGTTCACCTATCAGCTTATAATAGTGTGCAAGGTGGTCAAAAATGATTAAAAGGGGGCCTAAGATAGGTCTAGAGCTAGGTGTGTAAAAGGTGGTCATAAGTGTATGATTTTAGATAAATTTTAATTTTATGTGTCTATATTTTCCCCAATTTTATTCTATTAATGCATCAAAAGTGTAAGTACTATATTAAATGAAGAAAGAGTGTGTACTTGAACTTACATATGAAAATCAGTCTTAGATGTAGGCCTTAATGTTGAACTATGCTCCACAAAAACTTTTAATGAGACATGTAATATCAATCCTTAATATGAACAATAAAAAGGTGAAATAAAATAAACTAAAGAGTTAAATGGAATTAATTTACCTAATTTAGTAAGTAGACCATTGTGTTTTTATTGTGCAAAAACTAGTGCAAAATTGGTGACTATGGTGGATTATGTGTTAACATTAAAAATCTTGGATTAGGTTGTATATTTCCCAATCTTCATCAAAAAGTGAGTGTGCTTAATAACTCAAGATGTGCTTGAATCCATCATCACCTACCTAGAGTTGTGAATCAATTTTTAATCTCTATATAAATCCCAATTATATATATATATATATATATATATATATATATATATATATATATATATATATATATATGTGATGCAAAAATAGGTGTAGATATTGGTGTAAATAATAAACCAAACACCATATATGGAATAAGGCTCAATTCTAGGTAAAAACAAGATAAAAATTGGTGAAAAACTCATGTAAATATTAATTGTAATCTAGGTCTAGTGTATACAACATGGATAATGACATGAATTACCATTTCATATGAAAAGTTAAGAAATGAGGAAGCAATGTGCTATACATATGCCCCCAATTGATATTTGGTGCATATAGACTCTAATACTGGATAAAATAGCTATGATTTTGATTAAAACTTGAGTGCCAACATGGAACAAAATGCCTCACATTATTTCCACTAAAATGAGAAAATATAAGATAAAACTATGTAATTTTGAGTAATTATAGAAACTAAGACTATAAAATTATTGTGTACTAATTTTAGTAAACTAAGGCTATAAGAAAGTCTATAAATTATCTATTTTTAGGCATTTAAACAACAACACTTGGAAGGACACTAGAAAAGTTCTTTCCTATCCAATGTGGTGATCCTATCCAAAATGGATTTTTGTGTATTTTTTTAGCCTAAAAATATGTAACCATTATTAAATTTAGTCTATGTATTGTTTAGGAAACTAGTCTCTAATACAAATCTATGTGAATATCCCATCTTTTGAGGTGAGTTATTGATCCTACGAAATAGCTTAACTCAAAATAAAATTTTATGAAATATTTTTTATTATGTAAAAAATGTAAGATTGAGTAATAATGACATCATGGAAAAGCATGACATCATCATGTATGTAAATTGAGCATAGTATATATGTATGTGGAAACAAACATTCATGGTAAGTGTGTCTAGATATATGACAATGAATTAGAAAAGTAATGATCAATTGAGTATACAATGATTAATAGAACTACTTAGTGAATAATGCATGGTATCCATCATGGAATTCTAAGGGTTGGGTGGATGTATGATCTCCATCATGGAATTAAAATCTAGGAAAATAATCAATCAAGTTATCATGGCCATGATGCACATAATAAAAGAGTACATGAACAACACACAAAACACATAATATGAGGACAATGGGACACAAACAATGGACATTTTAAAAATTAACTCACTTGAATAAAAGACACATATAAAGGCATTTTCAAATTCCCTCACATGCATACATGAAAATAATGGAGGCTTAGAGCCACATAAAATGACATTTTCAAATGTCTACACATAGAACAAGACACACACAAGGACATGTTCAAATTTCCTCACATGTATACAATCATATATATAAAGGATTATATCCACACAATAATGACATATTCAAATGTACTCAAACCAAATAGGGATATGCATATAATATACAAATCTAGGAAATCAATATAAAGAGCATGCATGATTATGTGTCCTAATAAATAAGAGTTAAGTTTTAATATGATTTTATAGAATAATTGAGATAAAATTAGTATATCACAATGTTAATGAGTGATAAATATCATAATATGTAATAAAATGTAATGTGCTGAGTTGTGATTAAGATAATGTGGGTAAATAAGGATAAAACCTATGTATGCCATGATCCCAATGAGCTAGTTGGTGAATGTATATGTTTTAGGAAGCCTATATGAAGTTTGGAACTTATTAGTGATAGTATAATCTCATTGGGATAATAGTGTGATGAAGTAAACTAGATAAGTGTTCTCATATCCTCCACAACACTCCTATCTAATTGTAATTTCTAAGTATATAATAGTGAAGGTATCTAACACTAGGTTTGAGACTAATGTTATATATAATATACAATCACTTAGGTACTTTAATTAAGAATTTATGATATAAAAATGGCTAAAACATGCATATAATATTATGCACAACTGAACTGATGTATGATAAAAATATATATAAGCATGCATAGGTCCTAGTTTTTATTGTTTTATATAATATTTTACTATTTTATATATTTGAAATATTAAATTGAGAAAGGGAAATAAGGATACAAACTGATGACTCCAATAAGAGTCTTACCATCAATATATATTGAATTGAATAAAGGAATGGTGATCTCTTACAAATGAAGAGTGTCATGAAACTATGTAGGTTCTATTGTATTGTCATACTCATATTCTATATAATCAGTATCATTAAGATCATACCCATCTATATTATTGTAATCATCATCATCTAGATTTTTAAATTGTGAAATGCCATTATTTTATTCTATTGTATCTTGATATGAACAAGTAACTTCACCATATTGTGGTATTTAACTTTTTAATTTTTACTTTGTAATGTGTAATGTGTCATGTGGATTTAGTGATATGTAATTAATTGTATTTTTTTGTACGCTAGTTGAAAGTATGTTTTCTTCTATATACTTTCCCTTTATAAATGTTATTTTTTTGAATAAGTATTTGATCTGGCTTTCATGTTTAAATTATACACAACTTTTGATTGTATCAATTATTTCTTTTATTGATTTTAACCATGATCCTCTAATAACACATTGTAGGCACTTGAATTTTAAATAACATGAAAAGTGTGATAACATTTTTTTGAAGCAAAAGAAAGATTTAAATTAAATTTATCCCATACATGTTGTAAATTCATTAGATTTATCTAAGTGTTAATGATTATTACCAATAAATCTAAGAAATGACATAGTAAAAAAATGTTTTCTTGATATTCCCTAACCTTGACATCTATAAATTATTTGCAATGATTGTGAGCAATAACAATGAAAGGGTGTTGATATGAGTAAAGCCTTAGAATTTCCCCCTTTCTAACCACATTTTAAATTATTTATTTTTTAGGTATTTCATTCTTTGGAGACTCTTCTTTTATAAAACCTCTTTCAAGAGTGTATTTTTTCTTATCTTGAATTTTATTTGACAACTTATCTTTTTGTAATGCCACTTTTTCTTATTATAACCTTTACTTTGAAAACCATTCCCTTTGTAAAATTTTTTTTTGATCTTGTTCCTTTTTTACTCTTAAATGATCTAACTTATCTTGTTGAATGTTTTCTTGTTCCAATTGTGGCTTTTAAACCTTTTATTTCTCTAGATTGTCTTTTGGTAACCATTTTTGTACTAATTCTAATTTTGTCACTTGTGATTTAGGAGATGTACTCATAAGGTGAGTGGGTTTATTACGAGATGTAAAAATGATAGGATCACCTATAATTAAAATACAAAAATTGATTTTTATGATGCCCATGCATTATGTGATATGCACAATATATTTTGATCTCTTTAGATGATGTAGAGGAGGTAGTTTGATCAGCTTATTTCTAATCATTTCCCTTATAATCTCACTTAAACTCTTATTATCCATGTTCATACTTTTTGAATCACTTATTGTATATGTATTTTGTTATATTTTATCATTTTTATATGATATCTTATTAGGTACAAAATTACTAGATGGAGATGCACATACATGATTAATACTAACATATTTTGGATTCTATGCACATGTAATCTAATGTTCCAATAATGTGATCTTTGAACTAAAAATTTAATTTTGATTTTGAAACTCTGACATTAAATTACCCATAGTGATGCTTTGATCCTTTAGATCCTAAAAAGTACAAGCATTAGGATATTTGGATTGAACATGCATACATACACCCTAAAGAGGAGATGTGGGAGGTGAAGGGGTTTAAGGAAGGATAGTTTAAATAACATAAATTTTAAATATATGATGGGATACCTTACCTATTTAGATATTGATAGCATGGACCTAGTTATAGGGAAAGTAACTATCACAACCTTGAAGGTTAGGAGGAGGAGGAAGAGATTCTTTCCTATCCATATAATATAACACTAAATCTTGGAAAATTATTATTATAATAGAATATATCAGATCTAGATATCCTAGAAAAATAAATGGAAATATAAAAAATAAGGATACAAACCCTTGTAACATTTTTGGTTAGGGTTTGGAAACATTCAAATAATAAACAAATTCACCAATATGGTTGATCAAATTTGGGATTCAAAGTAAAAACCCTAGATGATAGCACTACTATGCAAAATTATGATAATAATAATAATAACATTCATTAATTTAAAACATATATATCTGGAGTCTTACTAAAAATCTCAAAGTCTAAGAATAAAATAAAGACTTTGTTGGAAATTATACATCTAAAAAGAATCAGGGTCTAAACTTGTTGTGTAGAGAGTTTTAGTGATTGGAATCATGAATATAGAACTCGATTTGGGCTTGGACAATAGTGTTAAGAGAACACTATATGGGTGAAAATCCTGTCCAAATTTGGGTGATATTATCCACTTTAATTTTATAAATCAAGGTTTATGATTTCTATGTGCCTTCATCTACAGATCTTGTATTTGGTAAGGGAGCTCACAATCACTTATGAAGGTTATTGTGTGACTGATTTTCCTTAAAAACCCTAGCTCCTTGAGATGTGAAGACCAATTTAAATAAAAGGGGAAAATGAGTCAAAATTTAAATTTGGGTGAGACATTAACACTCCATGTTTTGAGCACTAGCTACATACTGATACTCTAAAGAGGGATCAAACTTCATGTAGTTTTCCCATGCTACGGTGGTGTGTGAATAATTGGTACAATATGATATGTGCTAGTTTAATATTTGTGATTAAGTTCCTTAACCATGAATTTTGACCCATAAAATGTGTTTAGACTTGATATTTAGGATATTAGGTATATATTCAATTAGAATTGGTAAAAATAGGTATTTTATCTCAATGTGCAAGTGTGATTCTGGTACTTTTTGATGTGGAAGCTTCCTCTATCCAAAATGGTTTGAAAAGTGTCTACATAGTCATATCATTAAAAATCATCAAAATGGGGATTATTAGGGACATACACTAACCTTATTATCTCTTGAAATTAGGAAAATTATTCATTATTTGGTGGGAATAAGAGAGAGGGGGAAGGACAGTAGAGAAATGTACTCCTATCCCCTAGGATGATCTTGTCATATGGGTATTTTGATCATGTTTTTGGTTATGTAGGGCCTAAGGGATGTATAAGTTTGATAATAATTGTTATAATTACATTCAAGGGTCATAAATCATCTTATAAGAGTGTGCACAGTGGTCAAAATTATTAAAAGGGGCATTGAGATTGGTCTAGAGCTAAGTGAGTAAAAGAGTGGTCATAAGTGCATAGTTTTAGCTAAATGCTAATTTTAAATGTCTACACCATATATGTAATTTATCAAACATAACTTTTACCAAGAATAATAACATATTTTATGAATACTATTGAGTTAAAATAGGATCCCCATCAAGATAGAACAAATAAGAAAGTTAAAAAACATGAAACAAAAGAACTAAAAGGAAAAAAAAAAGAAGAAAGAAAAAAACAAAAAGAAGGAAGAGATAATCATAAAATATTTTTAAATGGTGACCATTAAATGTATGACACAACTAGTTACCATCTAATTTTTTTAAATGTAAACCATTTATGTTAAGTGTGCATCTATTTTATATGGTCCTATCCATAGGGAATCAAACTTATGATGCTTCCCAAGAATTGTTTTTGCTTTAATTTCAGAAAATAACACAATCACAAAATTTAAAAATGTTTTTGGATACTCTATTATCAAAAAATTCCTTCTTTTTTATTTTAAATTTTCAAGTGTTTCCAAATTAGTAGCTTTTTTTTTAGATAAATCTATAATATCATCTGATTTTTATTGTATAAAATTAGAATTTTTAGAATTATATTGCACTAGAATTTTTGTAGATGTGATTTGTAGTTTGATATGCATATTAGATTCAAATCCATATGAAATAATAATGGGTTAGAAATATATACATATTTAAATGAAGTACAGTCTGTCAATAAAGCTTAAAAAAAAGTAATGTGCTATTTTTTGTTTATTAGTGCATACTATTTTCTTCATTATAAAAATTAATTTTTTATTAGTTGATTCAGTTTATCCATTTCACATAGGATATTATTTATATGAATGACTTTCAAAAATTGAATAATGTCCTCAAAATTTAAGATATTTGTTTTAAAATAATTTTGGACCATTATTTTAAATTATTTCAAAGGGAACTCCAAATCAAGAGAAAATTTGATTATCACTTATATTAATAGCTTCTGAATTGACTGATATTCTAAGTGCTACAACTTTAGGCCATTGCAAGAAATAATTAGTTTTAGTCAAGATATATCTATCTAGTAGATGATGGAGGTTTAATATAAAGAGGTGAAATCTATACCCCATTTCATAATCATTTTTAGCAATAATTAGATTAAGAGACATTATAGGTAATTTATTTATATCTATGAATAACTAACAAGGAATACATCATCTAACTAGTTGAAAACAATCTTCAAAAAGTGTAGGTTAATAATAACCATCATGTAAAACTTTGTTTTGTAGTCTTTTTATAAAATTTTCCATTTAAAATACCTTCATGACAACTTATAATAACCTTTTTAATTTGATAATGAGTTAAACATGTTAATAAAATTATATCTATATTTTTATAGAAAAATAAATTTAATAGAAATCTGAACTTCAAGGCTTTTAATCTAAGTGTTCTTCAATTATGCTTGTCTCAAGAGTCCTATCAAGTTTTATTTTGAAAATACTACACAATATTATGGTACCAATCATCACATAAGTATAGGTAATCCCATTATTGCACTTCGAGACCAATTTTTAATTTCTATGTAATATCAAAAAAAATCATAATTTGGTAATGAGGTTTAGCATGCAACCTGTCATCAAAATCCAAAATAATAAAATTAATATCTTAACTTTCATTTTAAATAAGATGTTTGGCTAGTTGATTTATATTTATGGTTTTACATGTTTTTAATTTAATATCATACTCTTTTATTATAAAAATTTATTTGGCTAGTCTAACATAAATCATAGGTTGCATCTATAAGTAAAATAATATAGGAGCATTGGAATGCATAATCAATTTATTACCCATTAATATATATTTAAATTTACCTAATTCTGAAACTAAATAAAGAATAAATTTTCAATTAAGGGATACCTAGTTTTGTCTTCTTTGAGTACTTGACACTTATTTATGGGTCTTTCTTCTTGATTTTGATCATATTACGTAAGAACGACACATATAACCTTATCAATAGTGTTAATATTAAAAATGAATGCTTTATTCATGTATATTTTTACAAATAAATTGGCACTTGCTATTATTTTTTATTCTGTCAAAGACTACATCTAATTTTATATCCCATAAATAATTTTGACTTTTCTTAATTAAAATATTCAAAGGGTTAGACTTATCTACAAAATTAAAAGATAATTTACATACAAAATTTATTTTACCAAAGTAAAATTTAAGACCATAGTGATCTTTAAGAGAAGATAGTTATTTAATAATATGTATGCAATCTATATCTATACAAATTTCATCTTTAGAAATAACATGACCAAGCATTCTTTTCAATCATGCCAAATATTAATTTTTAGGGATTTAATAATTTGTCAAATTTTATGCGTCTAATGAAATTTTAATGTAAATCATCTATGTTTATTTATTTATTTATAATAAATAGTAAGATCATCTAAATAGACTAGGATAATAATGTTGATTAAAATATTTAAAGAAGTATGCACTACTCTATATAAAGTGTCACCTGCATTAATTAACCCCAAAGACATTATATTAAAATAAAAAGTACATTTGAATTTAGTGAATGTGGTTTTGTGTTTTTCTTTGGGATTTATAAAAATATGATTATAAATAGAAAAGTTTTCTAATAAATACATCACTTCATAGCTAGAAATATGTTTCAAAATATGATACATACTTGGTAAAGGAAAGTTATATTTAATGCTTACCTAATTTAAATATCTAAAATCAACACAAAGACAAATATCACCATTATTTTTTTAGGCTAAAGTAAGGTTAGCTACCCAATAAGAGTATCTAACTAGATAAATTTCACCACCATTCAACATTTTATATATCTCCTTGTTGATTTTGTAATCTAAAAAATGGCTAATTCTAAGATATTTTGGCCAAATAGGTTTTAGGATAGGCTTAAAATGTACATTATGGTAAATTGTAGCAGTATCATATTCTTTTAAATCTTTTTGTGACCAAGTAAAAATATTGATAAATTATTTAAACAACCTGGGAAATAAAATTTTCTCATTGGTTGTACATTGGACAACTAAATAGTCATATTTTATATCCTTTAAAATTCCTAAATTTATTAGGATATATTCTCTTATAATTATTATTTAAGTTTATTCAATTCTAAAAAAATTAGTCTATCATAGGGAGAAAACATAGATTTGAGGCTTCCCAAACTAGGACATAATTTATTACCACTGAGTTAAAATAATCACTACATTTTAAAACATAATAATTCTAATCAAATTAATTTCCTTGTATAAAAATATTTATGTGCTCATCACAACTAAAAACAAACCAACTATTCTCAAGATTGGGTATCTTAGTTCTGAATATTTCAAAAAAAAGTGTAATCAACAGAAAGTTTTATGTCACTTAGAGTTGGATTATAAGAATAAATAACAAGTTTATCAACACATATATTATAATCTCCAAGAATATGCGAAAAATTAAATTCTTCAAAATTTTATGTAAGTGACCATACTTTTTATGTATACTTGAGGTTTTTTGACTCATAAGTAATATAGAATCACCAAATATTTATAAATATTTTATGTTTAGTTCTTATATTTTTCAAGATCAAGACACAAAGCTTCATTCTAGTTGTATTATTGTGTTCTCAAAATATAATTTATAGGCATATCTAAAGAATTTACTAATAGGAGAAATAACAACACTAGTGCCGCTACCATGTTGGGAACATGCTTTGTAAAAGTACAAATACTAAATTATTACTTTTAAAATTTTCTTGTGTATTGTTGATCTAGTTCATTTAAGGTTAATATTTCATATGTTTCAATTATATTTTCAATAAAGGCAATATTATTTAAAATTTAGTCAATAAGTGTATTTTTATAATTTTATATATGCTTAAATTTAATCACATTACCTTTGGGAACCTAGGTTGTATATTTCTCGACATAAGCACCAATGGATTTAGAAAAAATCCACATAATTAATAGGAATGTCTAAAACTTGAATGTTATCTATACATATAACTATTTCACCTTGTGTCACTTTAATGAATATATCTTGAAACTTATCAGAAATTTATGTTTAATGAGAATTAAAACCAATAATATTTATATTATCTCATTCATATGTAATTTCTAATTGATCAAACAATAAAATTAGGCATGATATTCTTTGATGCCACTATTTTAAGAATGTAATTATGAATAATTTTATTTGTGATACTAACATAAACATAAAAATGAATGATATATCCAGAAGGTGGATCATTATATTGAGTAAACACATAATTAGATCTATCTTTATCAAATTTTTACAAGCCTCCAATATTCCTATGATAGGTACTTTTAATAGTTTCATTAAAATTTTCAATTTTACGAGGTACGAAAATAACTTATACTAAATAAAAAGCATCTTTAGTATTATCCAAGTCATTAATAATACTGTAAGGTCCAACATTATCATTGAATTGAAGATAAGTTATAATACATGTTACTATATCTAGTAGGTAAAGGATTTTATTGATGTGAACTTTCATCTAAATTTCTTAAAATGGTATCATTTTTGTACTACATCATTCCATTTGTCTTGTGTTAAGATTCCTGAAAAATAAAGGTGATTACTATCTATTTTCATTGTATTCATATTATTCTTAGGAACAAAATTGTAATATTTTCTAAACATTTGCAATTATTATTTCATCTAAAAGTTATTCATAACTACATATTTTTATATTATCCACCAAGTTAATAGAAATATTATCTTTTCCTTGAGTAAATTGTTTTAATTTTTCAATAACAATGCATGTATCAAGGTCATAATTAATTTCACAAACATGATAATAATTTATTATATTTTTAGAATTTATCTTGTGACTATTTAATAATTTACCTAAGGTTTCAATTTGGTCATTTAATTTTCATTTAACAGTGACTAGTTTATATCCAAGGTTGTGAATGGATTTCAAAAAAATTGCATTATTTAAAGTTATACAAATAGAAGCTCTATCTTTAAATCCAATATGTTTAATTTTCTTCTCATAATAGATATAAAAGGTAACCATGGAATCATACTATGCAATACATTTATCTTATAATGTCAATTTGTATTTTATTTAGGGGAAATGCATTGTACTAATACAACCTTGCTAGTTTTTTAAGAGGTCTTAAGTCATGTGAAATTTTTTGCCTAATTCTATAAATCTAGTAGAAAAACTATAAATTGTTTCATTGGGATCTATTGAAATGTTTGAGTTTATTAAATAATTATAGATCTTCCTTTGGGTTTCAAAAACAAAATTTAATCTAGTATTCAACATCTGTCCATTCATGAATGATGTTTACATGTAAACTAATAAATACTTGGTATATTTTACCTTTTAAAGTTTGATAGAATAGCCTAAGATAATTTTTTTCATTATTAATTCAAAAATTAGCACATATTAAATTTTAAAAATCAAGATAATTTTTGCATAACTCAACTAAATTACCAAAAAAATAAGAACATTAACTCTTCTTAATGATGTAATTTGGCAAGGTGATTCCCAATATGAATAAAGCTTTCAAACATCCACTAATTAATGATCTGTAAACTGAAAATGCAAGTGTATTACATTCGAAAATCACTTGTTCATGTTTATGAGATCCTTCAAATTTTCACTTTCTTGTGTTTAATTTTGCATAAAGAAAGTAAAATCAGAATTAAAATGAAGATTAGAATGAAATAATAATAAGAGAAAATCAGAGATAACACTAGCAAGTTGATAACAGAGTTCGGCTTCAATAGCCTACATCTTTGGGTCCGCCCAATAGTGAGGACCGTTCTATTAACATGCTACAACAAATGGCTTTAAAAACCTTTACAAATCTTCAATCTCACCTCCTCTGATCTTTATTTGCCTGCAAATATTCCTCTTAGACCTAAAAACAAAAGCCCAAGGCCATACAAGGCAAAAACAAGGCTCTAATCCTCCTAATTCTCTTTACACAGTCAAAAATCTGTGTTAAAACAAGTAAAAATAACTCCATTTTATAACATTTCAGCCACTGTGGCTGAAGCAATCAAGGCTATTCAATTTTGGGTGGCATGTCAGGGGTTCAAACCACCTCCCACATTTCTAGGTGCCTTGACTGAGTATGAATTGGCCTCTCCTTGTTGGGCATGCTTAGGCTCTCCTCCCTAGGTGCCAAGCATGCAATTTGAATGCTTTGACTTCTTCTTCCCTCCTTTTTGGTGCCTTGGACTTTGAAATTTTTCTTTGGGTGGCGTGATAGACATGGCACTTTTAATACATTTGAATTTATCAAATACCATGTGCATAAAAAAACACCTAACCAATTTTTTTTACCCTCTAATTATTTTCCATGTATCAAATGGAGATTGGTCCACTTGGCATTCCTCAACTATGCCACATCACTTATGACACCAAATTTTTACCTGTTGAACCAAAACATCAGTGGCTTATAACTTTTGCATATGGTGTTCGTTTTGAAAACCACAAAAAGTATTAGAAAGATCTCGACAAGTACTACAATGTGCAAATGATTTAAACTAAATTTGAAGACTTTTTCAAAATAGAATAGTACATGGATCCACCTAGATCATTCATCCCCACTAGGAACTTTTAGACCTCTGAAAGTTGAAATTAATTGGTAATGAGGTGAGGGTATTTTTCCCTCACCTTTCTGACTTCCATCCATCTAGCCTTGCTTGGGTGCATCCCCTTGAGACTAACATGAAGATATTCAACATTACCTCTTCATGAAGTCTACATATTCCTATCAAGTATAGTATCTTCCTATAATTTTGTTAGATATTCAGGAGAAAAATCATCAATGGAAAGAATGGATACACTTTCATCATGATCAATGATCATTGGAGGCTCATACAATTTCAAATTTTCCACATTTATAACTGAATAAATCTGCATGTAAGATGGTGAATCTAATCGGAAAGCATTTGTGCTAATTTTTTCCATGATCTAAAAAGGACCATACCAGATTGGTTTCAACTTTTTACCTTCACCTGTCAGTCTTTCCTTACTAATGTGAAGCCATACCATATCACCTACAACAAATTGGTGATCAATACGATGTTTATCATGCTTGGCTTTGTACTTGGCTTGACTTTTCTCCAATTGAGTATGAACAGTCTAATGATTGAGTTGTATTTGTTCAATGAACTTATTGGCTCGAATGGATTCTTTTGGTTCACCAACAGTTGTATCCTATCCATAACAAACATCTAGAGGAGATTTAGGCAAGTATCCATAACAAACTTCAAATGGAGAATTCATAGTAGAAGAATGAAGTGCCCAATTATATGCATGTTGTATGTAACACAATTGTTCATCCCATAACTTTGGATTTTTATTGATATAACCCCTAAGCAAATGTACCATAGTGTGGCTCACAACCTCTGTTTGTCCATTGGTTTGTGGATGAAATGTAGTGCTCTTTTTTAATTTAGTGTCCATTAGTCCCCACAAAGTTAACCAAAACTCCCCAATAAATTGAGAATCTCGATCAAAAATAATTGAAGTAGGCAAACCAAAATGAACCCATGCATGTTAAAGAATAAATATGCAGTGCCTTTGCCAGTAATCTACTTAGTGTAAGGAATCAAAACACACATTTTTCTAAATCTATCCACAACCACATATAAATAGTCATGTTTTCTTTGTGTCATAGGCAATCCCCCCACAAAATCCATAGAGATACTTTCCTAGGGGTGAGTTGGAACAAGTAGAGGAGTGTAAACTCCCAATTTCTTGTTACTTGGTTTACTTCTGGCACAAAGAGTACATCCCCTTATATATTTAGCAACATTTTCCTACATACGAGGCCAATAAAAATACATTTTCAAATGTGCAGCCATTTTAGCAACTTCAAAATGACCAAAAATAAGAGAAGTATGTGCTTCAATAATCATGTGCACCCTCTCATTTTGAGGAATACATAGTTTACCCAGATGATACAAAAGATCATTTTGTACATGATAGTCCAATTCTTCTACTTGTCTACTACTCATCAAGTCTTTATAAACATCCTGAAAATCAAGATCATTCACATATTGTTCTTTATAACTTTCATGAGACAAAGAACCATATTGTAAAAGAATAGATGTAACAACCATAGGAGGCCTAAATAGCATATCTGCAACCTTATTCTGAATTCCTTTTTTATACTTGATCACAAGATGAAATTGTTGTAAGAAACCCATCCAACAAAAATGCCTAGACTGTTGTAGCTTATTTTGTGATTGGAGATACTGTAAGGGCTGATGATCTATATGTATTATTTTTTCTTTGCCCATTAAGTAATGTTTCCATTTTTTAACACTTTGAACCAACGCATACAATTCCTTATCATAAGTTGGATATTTTATTACTACACTTGTAAAGGTTTAAAAATGATAACAAATGGTTTCTTACCTTGCATTAAAATAGCTCCCATAGCATACTCACTTGCATCCATATCGATCTCAAATGGTTGTTGTATATCAGGAAGTGCCAAGATTAGAGTAGTACTTATATTTTCTTTCAAAATATCAAAGGCTTTTTGATGTTTGCCTCCTCACTGAAAGACCTATTTCACACTTGTCAAAGAATGCAAAGGTGATGTAATATATGAAAATTGAGAAATAAACTTCCTCTAAAACTGTACTACACCAAGAAAACTCCTAACCTCAGTTGTCTTAGTGGGTGTAGACCAATTAATAATGACTGCCACTTTTGTAGGATCAATTTTTAATTCACCATGTCCTACAATGTAACCTAAGTGTTTCAAAGAGGTCTTGCCAAATTCACATTTTGACATTTTCAAATAAAGTTTTTCCCTTTGTAATGCATCCATGACGTTCTTAATGTGGATCACATGCTCTTCCCATGAATTGCTAAAAATCAATATATCATCTAAGTATACTATAACAAAATCATCAAGGAACTGTCTAAAAACATCATTCATCAATCTCATGAATGTAGCCAGGGCATTACATAACTTGAAAGGCATAACAAGCCATTCAAACAATCCCTATTTTGTCTTAAAGGCAGTTTTCCATATATCACCTTCATTAATTCTTACTTGATGATATCCACTTCTCAAATCCATCTTAGTGAAATAAATAGCATGTTTTAATTGATCCAAAAAATCATCTATATGAGGAAGAGGGTAACGATTCTTAATAGTAATTTTGTTTAAAACACGAAAATCAACACACATTTGCCAAGTGCCATCTTTTTTTGGCACCAAAATAATTGGCAAACCAGCAAGAGATGAACTTGGATTAATAACACCTCTATCCAATAGATCCATTACCTATTTTTTGATTTCCTCATTTTCCACCACTGATAACCTATACATGCCAATGTTAGGGAGAGGAGAATCCTACAATAGCTGAATTTCATGTTGAACTCCCCTTTTGGGAGGTAAGCCCTTAGGATCCTGAAATACATCATAATAAGTAGAAATGATTTCAACCAATTCATTCTTGTGTCTAGGATCACATTTTTCCAAAGCTTGAGAATATTATTTTTCCTTAGACTTAATCAACATGAGACAAAAAGTCTTGCTTGAATTAACTTATTTTTTTCATTTTCCCTATTGTAACCAAGGAAAGACTTGTTCTAATGTGATGTGCTCTAACTATATATTCAATGCCATCCTTAGCAAGTAAGTACTTATTCTCCTCTCTATATAAGATTTCTTTTCTATCATAAAGATGTGGGCTTCCTAAAACAATCCCACATATGTCCAATGGAATAACATCCAACTCAACCTCATCTATGAACTTGGATGTGATGGCAAACCTTAGCCTACAAGTTTGTGAGAATTGTAGCTTCACATTGTCACACACCCAACCTAGTGGATAAGGCTTTGGATGGGGATTGGTTTGTAAGTCTAGCTTCTTAACAACCTCTTCAAAAATTAAATTTGCTTGTGAACCACTATCAAATAGAGTGTCAATCTTAGTATGCTTTGAAACAACTTTAATGTGGAACAATTCATTTCTTTTCTTATCAACATGCACAAAATTCTATCTAGAATAAGATGCATCATTTGATGACTTAGTGCTAGAAACTAAAAGAGAAAAATCATTATGTAAACCCATAGTTGTGATCTTAGTTTCATCACCTGAATCTGATCCTAAGTCCTAAACCATAGAATTAGCCTTCTTTTCTTTCTTTTGATACTTCTTAGGCCTTAAATCATGATGTAATTTCCAACACTTAGACTCATCATGATTTTTCTTACAATGATTACAAAATGGTTTTCCTTCTTCTTCTTTTTTAATAGTATAAGTGGATTTTTGTTTACCCTTTCTTGACGAACTTTCCCCTTTGGATTGCTTAACATTAGATTCCTTACTCTTTACTTTAGAAAAAGATTTTTTTGATTATTTTCCTCTAGCCTCTAAATGAGTGGCTTAAACACATACTGCATCTAAATTAGTGGGATTGAACATAAGAATCATATGTCTTAAGTAACTATGCAACCCACCTATATATTTTAGCAGTGTTTCTTGTGTGTATAGAGGAACATTCAAAAGTAAAGCTTTTTTCCTAAAATCTTGTGTATAATATTGAACACTTTGGCCTTTTCCTTATCTAAAACTTTGCCAATCTATCATGGCTTGTTGCATATAGCCTAAAGGATAGAATTGCTTTCTAAGTTCTTCAATAAATTCATTCCAAGTAAAAATTGAGTTACCTTTTTGAAGCTTAGCTTCCTTCAACTTACTCTCCCACCATATGAGAGCTGTAACTCCCATACGAAGAGTAGCCAAATAAATTTTTTACTCATCCCCTACAATCTTTTAGACCCTGCAATAAACTTCAATCTGATTGACCCAATTATCCAACTTTTTAGCATTAACTTTGCTATTAAACATTGTTAATTCAAACTTAATATCCAATTTTAGTGAAGGGAGAGATTCCACAATTTTTTTACCGTCATCCAATGGAGAAGGTTTTTTGGTTTCTTTACCTTTGGATTCTCGTGAATCAACTTATTTTTCATTCTTGGATTTCCTTTGTTTGTCATGATATAGTTCCTCTACCATGCTTCTCATGTCCATGAAAGCTTGACGGAAAGCTTGTTCATATTCCATCCCTTCTTCGGCCATCCTTGAAGCACACCTTGAACCAATCTTTGGATTATACTCAATGATTTTTCCTTCACCCTTTTGGGATTTAGACCTTGTCAACATACACTAGCAATCATTGTTAAATAACAACCACTCTGATACCAAAAATCTGATCTATAAACTAAAAATGAAAGTGTATTACATTCAAAAATCACTTGTTCATGTTTAAGAGATCCTTCAAATTTTCACTTTCGTGTGTTTAATTTTGCATAAATAAAGTAAAATCAAAATTAAAATGAAGATTAGAATGCAATAATAATTAGAGAAAATCAAAGATAACACTAGCAAGTTGATAACAAAGTTCGGCTTCAATAGCCTACATCTATGGGTCTGCCCAATAGTGAGGATCATTCTATTAAAATACTGCAACAAATGGCTTTAAAAACCTTTAAAAATCTTTAATCTTACCTCCTCTGATCTTTATTTTCCTACAAATATTCCTCTTAGACCTGAAAACAAAAGCCCAAGGCTGTAAAAGGCAAAAACAAATCTCTAATCCTCTTAATGCTCTTTACACAGTCAAAAATCTATGTGAAAACAAGTAAAAATAACTCCCTTTTATAACATTTTAGCCACTATGGCTGAAGCAGTCAAGGCTATTCAATTTTGGGCAGCATGTCAGGGGTTCAAACCACCTCATACCTTTATAGGCACCTTGACTAAGTATGAATCGACCTCTCCTTATTGGGTGTGCTCAGGCTCTCCTCCCTAGGTGCCAAGCATGTAGTTTTAATGCTTTGACTTCTTATTCCCTTCTTTTTGGTGCCTTGGACTTTGAAATTTTCCTTGGGTGGTGTGATAGACATGGTGCCTTTAATACATTTGAATTTATCAAATACCATGTGCATAAAAAACACCTAACCAATATTTTTTTCCCTCTAATTATTTTCCATGTGTCAAATGTAGATTGGTCCACTTGGTGTTCCTCAACTATGCCACATCACTTATGACACCAAATTTTTACCTATTGAACCAAAACTTCAGTGGCCTATAACTTTTGCATACGTTGTCCGTTTTGCAAAATGTGAAAAGCGTCAAAAGTCTATCGATGAGTAATATAATGTGCAAATGATTTGAATTGAATTTGAAGACTTTTGCAAAATAGAATAGTACATGGATCCACCTAGATCAATTAACTTGTTTCAAATTCTCAACATCATAATATACTTTATTATTAGTTGATTTTATCAAGTTATGTATGTTCTTGTCAACTATATATAAAATCTATAATTTCATTTTTGTTTTGATCAACCATTTATGAAAATTAATGATCTATGGGTAGTTTTTTTAGAATGAAATTTGATAATATGTTGGGGATTAACAGTTAAACCTTATTTTCTTTGTTGTCTCAAACACATATTTATTTCAAATATATGGTCTTGAGTTTGTATTGTGAATATAAATTATCTCTCTATTTCAAAGGTTTTGTTTTCCTCAAAATTTATGAATCTAAATATATATTTCAAATATTATAGGTGGTTATATTAGCTAAATTATACCAAGTATGATGTAAGACTAGATTCTTATTCTGCTATATCAATATCATACTAAACTATTGGTGTAATATTGTTAATGGTCATATATAAAAGGTAAGATTATTTGAGAATAAAAATATTTAAGCCCCATGAAGTATTTACTTTTGTTGATGAACCCATTTGCCTATATCTAAGTTTAAAGTGGAATCATATGAGGCTTACATATGAAATAGAGTTAGTTGTAAGATGTGCAAAGGGTATTCTAATGGTCAAGGGAATATTTGATATTTAATAATTTTCTTGGGATCAAAGACTATTTTCCTTCAAATTATCAAACCATATTAAAAAATAAGATAAAATTTCTAATCAGACTATCATAATCAACATAAAATCTTTCAAAATAGTATTTTTGCAACAAAATATAGAATATGTTCATCAAGTGTTATTAATCATATACAATAGATAAAGTCTATTAAATAAGTACTCTCTTGAAGGATTAAATACTCTGATGTTTAATCAACGGTTTAAAGATCTCTTTGATTTATTAATGATATCTTTATATTCTATTTCCTTATTACTCTAAAAACTAGGAAGGAAGAGAAAGAAACATAAACAATGAACATAAAATAAAAGAAAATATATATAAAATAACAAAATCTAAGATAGAAAAATAATAGAAATAGTATAGAGAAAATGGCAAGAGAATAAAATTATTCTAAGTTAGTAACTAAAATAATTAAAAATATTAATAAACAACAAAATAAAAAATTGAAATTTAACAAAGTAAAATAAATAAATAGTTAAATTCAACTCAAAGATATGCAAGATAGTATTTTTTATTTGGAAATCATATTTAAAAATGATTATAAATGATCTTGGGATAGAGTAAATTTACAAAAAAATCACCCAGTAATATGTCACATGAAGAGTGAAGTATTCAATGGTATCAATTAAAGTATAAAAAATGTTGCACATATGGTTTTATTATTCTTAAACTATCATCAATTTTTTGGTCATTCCCAAATAATCAATTTATAAATGAATAATAAAACTAAATATACTTGATTGCACCAAGTAGATCACTTTACCATCAAAGGAAATGTTACTTAGTCTTCTTATAATTATGCTCAATCTTTAATAGTTTTCAATATAATAGAATCACACTATGAAACTTAAGAGAAATTTATGTACATGTATTACTTCCTTATTTAAATGATGCCCTTTAAATCATTTAATCCTTCACTTTATAAAATTAATTAAACTTTACCTTTCAACTAACTTAAAAATAACCCTTAAAATAAATTTAATTTTAATTTAATAAAGTTAACCACTTTAAACTTTTAGACTTTT
>JARHVA010002364.1:80000-127500 GCA_037957365.1 Torreya grandis
AATGGAAAAAGTAACTTTAGAAATATATTTGAAAAAAAAGGAAAATTGATGAAGAATTGTAGATTATTGAAGAAGTTCAAATCAATGGATTGGATCAATACATTCTTCTAAAGTTAAAAGAACTAATAAATAAATTTGATGCTCTTGAATCAAAAGAGGAAGCCTTTTTGTAAGAGAAAATCCAAAAATATATGGCTAAAAGAGGTAATAAAATTAAAATTCTCCCATCTCTCTACTTTAAAACATAGGATCTCAAATAAAATAAATGAGGTGATCAATGCTGACAGATCACTATGTACACAAGTTGAAGATATCAATGAAGAAGTGATCTCTTTTTTCAAAAAAAATTATTTAGGTAGATCCCAACCTAATCAGGATAAGGAGTACTTTTTTTGAATTTCTTCCCTAGTACCCTCAATAAAAATAATAATGGCATGCTCATTAGGCCTCCATCTCCTAAGGAAGTCAAGTTTGTTATTTTCACTATGAAAGGAGATAAATCCTTGCTTTTAAATGTCTTGCCTCCTATTTTATTCTAGTAGTTTAGGGATACTCTTCAAAATAATGTGGTTACACTAGTGGATGAGTTCTTCCATTCATGTAAATTTTTTAAATAAATAAATAATACCTATTTGGTTACCATTTATAAAAATTTAGGGGCAAGATAATTAAAATACTATAGACCTATAAGTATATGTAACACTATTTATTAAAACAATCCAAGACCCTAGCTCTAAGGCTTAAAATATTATCACCAAAAATCATTTATATCCACCAAGGATACTTTATCTTTGGGAGATAAATAACAAAAAATATAATCATGGCTCATGAAGCCTTACACTCTATATAAAAATCTAAAATAGATAGTATGTTTTTTAAAATAGACATGAAGAAGGCTTATGATAGGATCTCTTAGAGTCATTTGGGGAAGATTTTAGAAATATTTGGGTTTTATCCTAATTTCATAGAGAGATTTTTTTCTTGCATATCCACACCAATATTTTTGGTTTTGGTTAATCATTCCCCAATATTATTTTTCAAACAAAAAGAGGACTTTGACAAGGGGATGATCTATCCCAATACCATGTTATCATATTGGCTAAAGATTTAGGATGAAGTATTGAAATGCCCAAGAACATTACCATGCCAAAGGGTCCTCATATAACTCATAATGTTATTTTTATTACGCATCATCAATTCATGGATGAAACATTCATTCACAGAAAATTCTCAGTTCAAGAATAAAAAATCATTAAAAAATTTCACAAATATCATGCAGAGGTATCAAGTCAATGCATCAACATGAATAAAATCTCTATTATTTTCATCAATAATCCTAAGGAAATATATCAAAGTATGTCTAACATTATATAATATCAAGTATAATATCTACCCTCTACCTATTAGGGAATGCCCTTATTCAAAGGTAGAATGGATGTTAAGAGTTGGAGCACCCTTGTGTGTAGAATCTAATGTAATTTGGTATGATGGAAAGGATGCCTTCTCACTCAGGTGGGTAAGATTAAATTATGAAATATCTCTCTTAGAATTTTACCCATTTATCTAATGTCTCTTTTCAAAGTCCATAGAAAAATAGTGGAAAGGATTAAACAAATTCAAAAAAATATTCCTATGGTGTAGGATTGAATATAAAAATAGAATATCATTTGTAGCCTAGGATAAAGTTTGCTTACCCAAATATCTTGGGGGTATTTGTCTTATATAAATCAAAGGTATTAATAAATACCTATTACATAAAATGGGATAGATATTAATGACTCAAAATATACTATGGATTGGTATCATTAAGGTCATGCAAATTGAAAAAAATAATATTGATCTATTTTTTACTTTGGAATCCCCTTCACATGGATATTATTTTTAAAATTTTCTTGTCAAAAGCAATAAGATTTTGGGAAAGGCTTGTATATTTAATATTTTTTATGATAATAAGGATTCATTTTGGGATGATTCATGCCTCTTTTATACTCCCTTAATTACTATGGTTGCTTAGAATGTTTTTGGCCCATTTTTTTAAATCAATAGGGGAAAAGGTTAAAGATTATTGGGAAGTTAATATGATGAGAAAATATTAGAAATTATTATATATAAAAACAACTAATCCTAAGTTTTTTTACCACTTTTATCACCTTAATAAAAAACTAAAAAGCTTTCACATCAGTCATTTCCAAAAGAAGATGATCTGGTTTGGTCACTATCAGAGGATAAATCCTATAATTTCAAATATGGTTACATCATTAGCCTTAATATATATGAATATGGAGTTAAATGGGGTTCCATTTGGTATAGGGACCTCATCCTTAAGGTTAACCTGTTCTACTAGTTACCTAATCAAAATCATATTCTCACTATTGAAAATATTATGAGAAAAGGATTACCTATACCAAATAGATATGTCCTCTATGAGAGCGAAGTTGAATTTTTCATGCACTTATTCTTTTAATGACCTTTTACTTTAAGGGATATTGATTTTATCATCTCTCTTTTTAATATTTCATGGGTTAGACCAAATTCTATTTGATACTTAATTGGTCAATGGAGTTCCCATTTTTCTTCTCCCTCTCTAAATAAATTTTAGAGGATATATATACCCCACATCCTTTAGGGAATATATAGAGAGTAATTTTAGATTTTTTTATAATAAGAAAATAAATGGTTCCAAAGTTAGAATGATGATTACTAATGTTATGAGCGTAATGTGTTTTCCATCAAAAAGGATGATAAAATTATTATCTATAAAATAAAATAAATTGTATCCCAAAATTAGAAATGAAACATCTCTACATAGGTTTTTAAATAAAATAATAATGTATATATAAGCTAAAATGGATTAAAAAAACCCATGCTCTGAGACTAAGAAATTTTTATGGTGCCTCAAAATGTAATCCTTATTAGGTAATTAGAGGAAGATTTATTAGAGACAAAAATAGAGTCATCATAGTATCCTATGTGGGTCCTATGGGAGTTAAAATGAAGCATGTTATAGAGGCAAGTGTATCCCTTTGAGGTATCCAAATGGCCAAGGAGTTAAACATAAACTATTTATTATGAAAGAGAAACATTAAACATAATTAACTATCTCATAAGGTAACTACACCAGGATGAAATATTAAAATTTTGGTTAATGGTGTGTCGAATATCCTTAAGCACTTTCATGAGATAAAAATAGTTCAAACTTATAGATAGGGTAATGGTTGTGAAAAAATGGTTAGCTAACATGGAGTCAAAACTTTAGAACTAATCAAATGCACAAATTCCATTAATTTTCCCTATCAACCATATCATTGATGTGGAAGCTAATTCTAATCCTTATTCTTTGTAGTTATTATTGTAAGATTTTTTATCCTAATGAGATATTCAATTAAATTTTTTAATATTGTTCATGAGGTAATAATCAAAGATCCAATGTGGAAATGAAAATATTGTAAAGATCATGTGACTAGAAAATCATCCTTAGGAGAGAGGTTAAAGGTTGCTCATCATCATAATTACCCTTCAAGTCACATTATTATGATTAATACATACATATATTACATCAGATATTTAGGAATTTTTAATCATCATCCCCTATGTAAAGATTCATTCAAAGATAATAATAAAGGTGCATTGCTCATTAGAACCATGAGAGATACCATATTCATTTTGAATCAACATCTTACGAAGGGATCAAAATAAATAACAATGTATGGAACATATTGAAGAGAGATAATGTGAGATATTAAATCAAGAAGATAAAATACACTAACCCAATATAGTCCATATATTTTTCTAGAACATGGAAGGATATACTTGTTACTATGAGATGCATCACTCAAAAATTTTTAGAAACAAAATGTAACAGTTGTCATTAATATGGCTATGGAGGGTATAAAAAATTTAAGGATAGGAGATATAAGAATGAGGAAATCCACTATGTTTTCAAGTAAAATGAGACAATTCATGAAGTGGAGGATGGCATTCCATTAAATTCATTTCTTACACCATGGGGAGAGGTATGCATGCAAATTATGAAATATGTCACTATGGAGTGTAGATTTAGGAATATTTACTCTTACCACTTTTATATTCTCAATAAATTTATTTATAATATGGTTATGAGAATTTTATTCTTCCTTTTAATGTATTTGGATAATTCTATGCTAGAGTTACAAGAAGGATAAATTTATATTCTTGTTCACTAGGATTTTATCTACCTCATTTTTTAAATGAATCAACACTCCATAACTCCCAAACTTATTAGCACAAGGAATCTAGCTCTAAAATACTTAGGGAAATGGAATTTATCTTTTAATATCCCTAATAAAATTAATTTGGATCATAATAAGGAGAAAAAAGAAATGTTGATACAAATTCCTAAGTAATCTGAGGAAAAAATTCCTAAGGGTTCAGAAAAACCCCTAAAAGATACATCATCCCTAGATATGGTCCTTAATTTTGAGTCAAGTAAAATAAATCTATGTTGGTTTCCATCAATACTATGTTAAGGTTATCTTTGGAAACCATATTGATTTTAAAACTCCCATGATCACTATAAGATCAACTTCCACCCATTTTCTACCTCAAAGGATAGATCTGATGGTCCTCAATGATAACCTTTATGTAAGGGTTGGATTATTGGATGATACATTCAATACCCATTTTGGAATCATGAAAGATATTTTTGATGAAAAAATAAATTAAAAATGGATATGAAGGATCTTTATACCTAGATTTAAAATTAAAGGATGGAGAAGGAAAATGAGTCTCATAATCAATAGAACTTAGTATAAAATATTATCTAGATAAAGGATGGATTTATTAATATGGAAAAAAAGTTAATGATAATGGATGAAGAGATGTAGGTGATTAAATGAAATTCCATCAGCAACATAGCCATGCAATTTGACACAAGTAAAATAAAGGCCAAATAATCTCAGAATGGTCTTAGTAGGAGGATAAGAGACCAAAAGAATAAATATGAGGTTGATGAAGAGTTAAAAAAAGAAGACTCCTTGGAAACCAAGATCAAAGATATAAAGGATGAAATTGAGGTGGAAAATACTTTTAATTATCATGTTATCGACTAAGGTATGGATTTCTATGTTTTGATTCTTTTTTCTCCAGGTTGTGATTATTTTTGTTGATGTTTTATTTATTTTATCTTGGTTGTATGGGGCCTACTATTTTTATGGGCTTGTTTTCAATTATTTTTTAAAAATTTTATCTCTCTATCATTATAAAATTTTATGGATCATTTCAAAACCCTTTTTAAACCATATCAAAAAAAATATTTAGATAATTTCCTTTTCAAAATATTAATTAAAATTATCCAAGTCACCATATGTATCAAAATCTAAAAAAAATGATTGTTTTTAATTTTAAAATAATTTCAAATGTTTATTTTAATAAATGAAATTGAGATTCAAAAATAAAAATAAACAACTTCAAGCATATATACAAACCAAAGGTCACTCTACCCTATGTTTGAAACCAATCATTCACAATGTTAAATTAAGCCTTGTTTAATCAAAGCCATATACAGTTGAAAGACTATGCTTCAGATTTATGCAAAACACAACCATGATTCAATAGGTATTTATACTTAGGAATTTTATTAGGATTTATAATTTAAATTTTTTTCATAGGTAGGAGGTTCTAGGTATCAACAACTTAATATAGGTTTTAGGTTTATAAATAGCTTAAAATGAAATTAAACTATAACTAGATATAAGATTTAGAACCTATGTAAAATAACAAAAGAAAATGAATATTTAATCTCATTTTCCAAGACCAAAATTTTCATGATACAACCAAAAGTGATAATGGTGCAAAAATTATTTAGTGTAAAGGGTGTTTAATCTCAAAAATAGTGATGAATGGTAGAATTTACTCAAAAATTAATATGAAAATGACATTCACCACTTTTGAGAAAAAATATATCAACCAAATGTGACATTTTTAAATTTTCACATCTTTAATTTTCAATATTTATCACTAATACATATTACTTACATTTGATTATTGACTAATGAAAAGAATTCACACTAATCCAAGTATTGTATAGAGTCAAATTTCACTATATTTATAAACTACTCTAACTGTAAAGCATATGTCAAAGTGAAAAATACATGTCAAAATAATTGAAAATTTAAAATATATGATGCTTACTAATAATTACATTATAATTAATCAAAAATAATAATAAATAGATAATCAAACAAACATAATGAAAAATAGGTGTTTATAAAGCAAGTTGGACCTCACCATGTATAGTGAGCATGGTTTAGTATGGAAGATGTTACTTAGCATAATACAATAAATATTTTAAAATAATCTTCAAAATTTTAAGTTTTTCACTACTTTTATGAAAATTAGGTATAAAAAGATCTAGATAGGAATATTTTTAGGGTTTATATGTATATATATAGCTGACAGTATAGGTAATTTCCCTCCATCGTCGAAATGCAAAAACTATGGGATAATAAAATTTAACCATCTGAGGGTATGAATTTTAAAATTAGTCATTTATATAAGTCAAGACACATTTCAAAATTAAAAACACTAGGTGATATATATCATCTTAGTATTGTTAGAACTATCTAGGATGGACAAGATAGTGATTTGGAGAATGAAAACAATTTACTTAAGATAACACACAATTTAGGCACATACTAGAAATATAATTTATGTGAATGAAATAATGGGGAAATCCAATCCCATAGGTAGATATATGTATGAGATAATGTTATAAAGAGTAAATTATGTATGCATAAGTTTGTATGTTAATGATTTGTCAAAATAGGCATTGTCAAGTGTCTAATACAAAATTTAGTAGTATACACAATGAATAGTATTTTAAATCCACCATGTTTTTGTATTTTTTCATATTTCAGGGGTTGGTATCACCTTAAATATCTTAGAAAGATCCAAAGTGATTAAATATGACACATTAACATGTGGAAAAAACTATGTCCTTCATGTGATTAGTCTAAAGGTGACACATATCAATATTATAAGATAATGGAAAGTTGAAAATCAAAACTTTCACCCTATCCATAATAAAAATTACCATGATAGGATTCAAATTTCACCACATCGATGGAATGTTTTTTAGATAATATCATTAGCATGTGCTATAAGTTGTCTTAAATTTTTTATAGGATACCTTGGGATTTAATAAATTTTAAAAAGGTGACATACGTACCTAAATCCTCATTAATGATGGCTTGTTTATCAATTCAAACATTAGAAAAATATAAGGCTCATGCGTATGAAGAATTATTTCATCAAGGATAATATATTTGATTGGAAATTTCAAATACAAAGCTTGGTTTGTTGTCCTATCAATTTCTATTGATAACTCTTCACATTGTTGTTGTTAGTGTAGGATATTATTTATCATTTTATTTAGTTATTTAGAATATTCCCTCATATATATTATTCCTAAACTTGAGGAGTTAGCTTGTTTAGATATAATTATTCATATGGAGTTACAATTGACCACCATTATTAGCTACTAATAGTTACTCTTTGATTGGATATTCCAATTATGGGAGTTACATTCCATTCTTAAGTCTTTGACTGTTGTTCATGGATCAGTTAGACATTCACTCTCCTATTTTTACATATTCATTTATGATTTATTCAAGAAGTGTGTTGGATGATATTGTGATTACTTATTTCAAAATATTCTCATTTTTTTGATTTTAATTAACTTACAACTGTGTTGTCAATTTGATTGTCTCGTGTTTGCATTGAACTAGTTCATTCTCTTGACTAGAGATCTTGGAATAATCCTTGATATGGTATTATATCCAATATGGTATTGAAATTTTTGGTTTTCTTATTTATGTTAATTTTTTAAAATATTGAGTTTTTTAAATTAAAAAACTAGTTATTTTATAGTCATATGGCCTACATGTATTATTCTACCTTTTGTTGGCATCATTATGCATATTTGTCTTAGTGTTTTGAGCATGGTATTTCCTTTTTAGTTCCATTTATTTAATCCCATTATATGCCACATTATATAAAACATCACCAAGATCCTCCATACATTAGTTAAATGTGGACACAATAATAAAATAATAATTTAGTAGTCCCATGACATTCCATTAATACCCTTCACCTATTCAATGGAATTTTTTCTCTTTATGTTTCTATTATTTTTTGTCCTATACAAAATTGGAAGCCCTCTAAATTTTTTACAATAAAAGAGGAAAAAAATCCATCTTTGACATCCTCCATTTACACCCTCCCTCAACTTAGAATCCTTCCTCTCTAATGGAACTTCAAATCTAGTTTTTTTCTTGTTTCATACCTATGAATTCTCCATGGTAGTGCCCTATAACAAGCTGAGTTTTTAAAAATTCTATGGTTTGGCCTAATGGCCTTTCCAAAATAGCCTTTGGTTATGGAAAAGGGAATACATCCAACCCCTCTATGAGTCCCTAGAAATTAGGCTTGAACACATGTGAGATATTCATGTGATATAATAAAAACTTTTGCATATAGTGTCCAAAATCTAAATAAATAATTAAATTATTTCATAAAATATTTATAAAATAAACATATTTTATTATTTTTTCGAATAACTTGGTTTAATTTTTATGCCCTCGGGTGATTTTTTCCATTGAGTTACATGTAAGATTGGGTAGGCGAGTCGGTTAAACTTCGGATTGTTGTGGGAGAGGTCACTCATTTGAGTCCCACCTATGTCATTGGATAAAACTATTTTTTTGATCAATAATGAATTTAAATTTAGTGTATATTTAATTTAGTGGGCCATTAATAATTAAAAAAGGATTTTATAGTAACTTTTTATTGGCTATTATGTTTTGAGTGCCATTTTTTCAAAAGTGTATGTTTTTATCTTCCCATTCCATTGGTTCAATTTATATTTTAATTGCACTAAAATTATAAAGTTCTACATCTAGTGAGGGTTTATTGAAAATAATTTTTGAGGAGGTGTTGTGGTGTGAATTATCTTCACTCTTCTTTCCTATCTTTTTTTACTTCTACAATAATTTTTATACAATATGGATCCTAGTTTTATAAGTCCACTCATGTTATTTAATTATCACAAATTTAAATACAAAATTTTAATCATTATGAGGAGAAAAGGCTTACATCACATTGCAATGGCCAATGAGACTAAACCAAACACCACTACAAAAAAAGCTAAATGGTTTAGCCATTATGAAGAAGACTTTGGATTATTATGTCTTTCTGTGTCTCTTAGTCTACTCTTTAATTTTAAATCTATAAAAAAAATCTAATTAAGTATGGACCACACTAGAAAATCTCTTTCAAAATCCAGATGTGATGAGAGGTCTTGAAATTTAGAACAAACTCATTAGTTTGAGTCCTAGCAGTTTTTCCACCCTACAATATTTATTTACTAATCTTAAGTATTTGAGATTTTAGTTAAAATAATGTGGAATAGATAATAAATATGATCAACTAGTTATTTTTATACTCTCCAAACTAGGTCTAGATTACTATTTATTTGTATCTACTTTCTATGCTACCAAAAGTACTCTTGGATCTATATAGAAAATGCCTTTTTTAGATGATTTTGTTTCTTAATTGGCTCAGAAGAAAGATAAATTAATATACATGAGTACATTGAATTCCTCAAAACCACAAATTTTAATTGTAGGGAATGGGAAATTAAAGGATTCAAATAACAAAGAGAAGAAATATAATGAAAAAAGATCAAGAGAAAAAGGATCAAAATCCTCTGGCCTCCAAATCAACCAATAAGAACTCCTATTCTAGTGTTAAGCCTAAAAAATAAAGGATCAAATGTGATTATTTATACACACACACACACACACACACACATAATTAGATTGACCACCTAACTAGCCTTCTTGAGAAAAATAATGTAGGTATTCTTGAGTCTATCAAACCAAGTTCATCAACCTTAAAATCCTCCAAGGCAAATGATATTGGTAAAGAAAAGGAAAAAGAATATGGTAAAGAGAAATTAAAAGGTAAGGCCTTGGTTATATTTTTACCTCTAACTCCTACATTGGTTATTGACTCTAGTGCATCACATTACATGGCTTATTCACAGGTAAAATTCACTTCCTTAGAACCATGTAACATGTCCACTATTCAATTAGGTGATCACACTTCTAAACTACTTTTTGAGATAGGATATGATGAAGTGAGTTGTGGTACATTAAATAATATTCCAATTATTCCCTCACTTTTAATTAAATATATTACCATTCTACTAGATAACTCACCTTGGTCTAGGAATATGAGTTGAGTTCACTCTATATTTAGTATATGACAAAGAGTTGTATAGCTATACTACATTAGTAGTGAAAATATTTGATCATCAAAATTGATTATATATCTTCACACACTTTTTAATTTAAACTCATTTAAATTATTATTCATCAAACTCACCTAGACTTGATGACATTTATGAGCCTAAGCACATCTCTGATGATGAGGACTCATATTCTAGCACAGATGACTACATAGTGATGGGACACACATCCACCATATTATTATCACCTTCCAAATATTTAGGAGATATCTATGGATAAACCTACTTCCAATACAATTTATAAATTATAAGGAGTAGGTAAATTTTTCTAGGACTCATTATATATCAGGTAGTCTAGTACATAGTTAAAGGGCATTTTTCATTCCTTCTTCACCTCTTCTTCCAATGCACCATCATTGCATGGAATATTTAGCTCATGTACTATGCATAAGGATAAAAATTCATTATATAGGAACCAAATCTTGGTTGGATATCCATATATCACTTGAAATACACATTCATTAATCTAAGGTGATCCACTCATCATTGCATCTACTTCTGATCCATAATTACTTTAGAGAGTTCAATTTTTAGGATATATGGTGGCTACATGTATTTGTATCTTTTAGCAGGATTTTTTAATACTCTCTTATTATTTTATATATTTTTTGGTGATTTTTTTTCCTAAGGGTTTTCTCCCTTTCTCCACTTTATGAGAGTTGCATTATACTTGGGTACCTCATTAGGACTTATTATTGGGACCCATTTCTTTTACCCACCAAAGCTACACTTAAGGGGGATGTTAGTGTAAGATAGTATTTATAATTTTATATAGTTATTTATATTATTAATACACATGGATTATTAATAAACTTGAGGATTTATCTTTATTAGGTGTACTTATTCATAGGGAATTACACTTGACCATCATTATTTGTTAGTGGGAATTACCCTTTAACTAGTTATTATGGGTATGGAAGTTACATTCCATTCTTGGGTCTTTTACCACTATTCATGGAGGAGTTATAAATTAACTCTCCTATTTGTACATATTAATTTATAATTTATTTAATAATAACTATTTTGGATGATGTTTTGATTACTTGATTTTTAATATTATTGTTTATTTGATAATAATTAACTTATAGATACATTGTGCACTTGCTTGACTCATTCCTACATTGAACGAGTACATTCACTTGATCTATAGATATTGATGTAATACTTGATAGTTACATTATTAATCCCTCACAACTTTTAAAATTTATTTCATTCCCCATAAGTTGTGGTTGAGGAATGTACATTTCTAAAATACTTTTCATTAAGTGATTGTGATGTTTAGGAAAGGTATACATAATCTGAATAAAATGAATCTGACTTGGGAGACTATAAATATTTTTAATTATATACTATTTTTTAAGGTAAATATAAGTTAAACATGATTATAACTAAGAAACAAAGGTGTAAATATAATTAGGTTTGACTATAATAATTTTTAGAGTTACATTTTATTTATTTTTAGATGTTTTGATGGTATAAGCCATGTCAATATAGTTGGTTTAATTATAGATGACCCTATCAAAACATAAAATATATTTTGGGGGTCATAAGAATATATCAACTTAGATTATATAGTTAAATAAATAGGATATTATATTATCACAAAATAAAAATATTGTATCAACACAAAATATACTATATATGCATATAAAAGGAAGACTACACTGGCACAAACAATACAATTATAGAGATATAATACTTTATAAATATTATTTATATAATTATATTAATATAAAAATTCATAATTATATTCTCATGTGTGATTTGACCAAAAAATTTATTATTTTTCAAATTTTGAGAATTATGAAGGGACATCTGCTAAAATTTGGCTATAGTATTTCATAACATATATTTTAACTTATCTTTCTAACTGATTAGAATAATTAGGGTAAACTAAAATTTCTAATACATTAACACATGTAGATAAAAGATACTAATTTTATGGTTTCAAAGAATTTTTATTTTTGTTAGGTTGATTAGTATTACTTTAGGAATGATATGGAAAATTATTTTTATATATCCCAAGGTGAGCATTAGCTTGATTATGTGCATCACACCTTACCTTACTCTCATGAAATTTGGAAAAAAATTTAATGGTTTGATAGAATTATCTTGTGATAACATCATGGTAAAATTTATGATCAAAGTGAAAATAATATGCTAAGGTACAAAGGGAATGAAATGTTTTATGAGAGTGAGCCCAAATAGCATGAAACCAATGATTGTTTTGGTTGTCATACCATTGAGTTTTAGGTTGTGAATGATCAAAATATTTTATTTGAGATATAAAAAAATTTCTCCTAAGATATAAAAGGATAATATGTTGATGAATATTAATGTATTTGATATGATTATAAGAAATATGCGATGGTTGAAAATGGCTTCCGAAAATAAATTTGGAAAGGGACACATTTTTTGAACAACCAATCATGATAACATAAATATTCATCTTAGATTCATATCCATTATTTTAAGTGTCACTAACACCATAATTTTTATCAAACTTATATTTATGTCTCATAATAATTTTAGTGTTTTTCTTGGGTGGATAAAATTCAAATTGTCTCATGATATGGTCTTATATTTTAGCATGATCAAATGCTTCTTCCAATTACATAGGAGAGAAGCACTTAACTATATATTTTATTTTGGTGGTGTTGTCACTTGTATTTTAACCCTTTGAGGAGATGAAAATATATCCTCATCAAAGTGGCACAATGGAATCACCTTTAGGCTTGTGAATAGCCTAAGGAATGAGGTGAATCTCTAGATAGGGTTAGCTCCCTTAATGTACCACTTTGAATTACAACTACTACCAAACTTGGGGGGTGAAAAGGGAGAGAGATAATTGAAATAAAAAATCCTAAGGGAGGTGATACACCAAAAATATTTATGGCATCTAAACCTATGAATATTACACTTGAAAAAAAATGACAAACTAAACATACACTCTCCAATCTATGTCTTCTTGCATTAATGTTACATTGTGGGGTTATGGATAAATGTGTAAATCTAGGAGAATAAGACAAGATGAATTAAATGGAAATAATGAAGAGACTAACTCACTTAAACTTTGAAATTTCCTAGAATACATCACATTCCTTGCAAGAAGAAGCTACAAATAGGTGAGAGAATGTGACAACTTGCTAAGGAATCCATAGTCTTCACTAAGCAAATTCAACATTCAAGTAAATAACATTGTGAAAAATAATGAAAAAGGTATTAATTAGTAATTTTATTGATAAAATGGTATAAAAATTATCAATTATTCATGATACTCAGGTGGATCATCCTATACAATGCCAAAAAGGCTAGTTCTTATAAAACTTGTGAGAGAGAAGAAGAGAGAAGTCCAAGGGTCACAAGGACACTTTTAAAAATAAGATAATTAGTTACTTATGAATATTATAAGTATATGGGATGAAAAATGTAATTTATATAGGTATAAGTGTCAATTCAAGGCATAAAATTCATGAAAAGTGGCATAAAACTCCTCATTTTGCATAGAAAAACTACCTTCTTGATTGCCTCTATTTGAACATCCTATAAATAATTAGTACTAGGTATGATGATTGTAATGTATATTAGGGAAATCATACATTCCTCTACTTGAATTGGTTTCATGCATAGTCTTATAGAGTCATCTGTAAAGTAACTATCATCATCTATATTTCAAAAACAACTCCTTTCATGCACCCTGCACACTTGTCTTCCAAAAAGGCATAATTTTTCCATGAAAATAAATAAAATTTAGTGGAAAAAATGTTTCAAGTCAATAAATGGCCTTATAATCATCAAGTACACATTAAAATTACTTTCCCTTAGAGTTTTCACACTTCTCACTAGCTTGTCCAATAGGCTAGTTTTGAATGGCTAAGTTGAAGGAGTTTATTTACACATTTAGAATCTTTTTATTAGAATAAAATTTCCATAGGGAGTTTTTTAAGTTATTAATATTCCTCCAAAACTTTATTTCATGTCTTTAATCCTCTTGTATCCTAAAAAACACAAAAAAATGGTGAAGAAAAGATTGGTTTTTACCCCATCTATATAGGTTTGTATAAACAAATAGTATGGGAAACAATATTATATTTAAAACTTATAACATTTATCCTATGACTAACATTATTTATCATTCTTGATTTAACTTTCCTTTATAGAGGCTACAAAGATATCTTGTCTTGATGTTTGAAGGAAATAAAATCAATGACCAATGAAGATCATAACAACATTATTAAAGTCCAAATGTCTAGTAGGTTCTTGACAAAGTAGCTATTCAGAATGGGTGTGGGCTATCAATTTTTATGATTGATTATTCTAATTGTCTCATATGTTGACTAAGATGTGCATCTCCACATTAATAAGAACAATAGAACCAAATATTTTCCATTTATCTTATCATTGTTTCATACCTTGTCATTTACCTTATTTTATCACTTGGGAGCAACCTTATTACCATTATCTCCAATTATCATAACATCACCATTCTTGAAAAAATCCATATTTTTTATCATTTTACCATTCCTTTATTATTGAACAAAGCCTATTTTTAGATGCCCTACCAAACCTTTTTAATCTTGATTCCATTGAATCTTCCTACACCTTTCATGAGGGGATTATTTATGTTTCAATTTTATATTTAGTACAATTTATAATCATCATAATATCCAAAATAATCCATTATATTACATCTCCAACTCCATTTTCTCTATCATGTCCTAGCTGAGGGTTAAGTAGGGTTTAGTTGTGTTTTACTTCTTAAGGTTGGTTCATAAAGTTTGGACATCTAAAATTCAAAAAAAATCCAAAAATGTGTCCTTTAAGACTCCTAATAACATCCCTTAGCTTATTTTGAATCCATGTAATGCCTCATGAAAGGTGTGGTCATTCTAATTTAGCCTATCGAGCTTGTTTCCTTCATTTTAATAGGCCTAATGGGTTTTTGAGCTAAAAATGGATTATTCAAGGTTTAATTTTCTCTAAAAAATATTTAAAACCTTTTTAATTGTTTAAAAAACCTATTTATATATTTTATACATCATATTAAATAATATAAGTGAAGATAACTCCTTTTTTTTCAACACTAAGCTTCACCATACCTCATAGCCTTGACTACAAATCTTGCTATCTAAACAACCTTATTTATTTTATATATTTAGTGAGGTATTTTTCATGATTTATTAGGTGTTATATATATTTTAAAACATCCTTAAATTACTTCCTTAGTTTATATTTCATCTCTCATCCTCATTTCCCAAGGTTACAGGGTTTTTGCATGGGGAAAGTGCCCTCTATCTGAGACAAAATATAGGGCACTTTACCTATTTTTTCAAATAAAATTATTATTATAAATTATTCCCTTGGTTTTAATGATTTTTCATACCAAAATTTATCCCTTTAATCCAATAATATACCTTCCAACTCTCTCCATTTCCAAGACAGACTTCTAGAGAAGTAAGAATATGTTGGGTTCTAAGAGTAGACTATGTATGCACTTGGAAATGCCTTCTCATATGATTGGTTTGTGTTGGACATGAATTTTGAAATTATTAATATCACCATGGAGTGTTTATAATTTCTCACCATTTCAACCTACCTACATACTCTTGATGACCTTTACTCAATCAGGTTGAGTTCCCACTGTTGGTTGTATTCTACCTTCCAGACATCACTTATAGGTGTTTATGCTTGTTTGAAGTTTATACGTAGTGTCTAAAAACCTTAATAGAATAATATATGATAAATTTATGTTTGTTATATCCATTTTGTACTATATTTATGTCAAACCTATCTCAATGGAATCAATTTATTTGCTCTTTGCCCCTATGACTGAGACACCCATCCTGTAGGTTAAAACAACACATGATACCTTACTTATGGTGTTTGGAAATATAAATTTAGTCCATATTATCCATATATTACATGTGTTTCTTGAATTAATCTTTAAATAATTTTAAATCATTAAGAAGGCATTTATATTGTGGTCACTATCTCATACCCTGCTATAGGACTGAGACACCCCTATTTTACCTCTGCTTGTGGGTTAGTTTGACTTATCTAGAGCTTATGAAGCTCATTAAATTCATGGAGAAGGTATCTAGTTTCTAGGTTTTCCATGTTACTCTTTCCAACCATGCCTATGTACTTGGACTTCAAACTAGGCCTTGTCAAGGTGTTAATTGAGACAACCATGTTTTATAACTTACCTGTAGGTTTCATGGGATCTAATGAGGCTTGGTTATAGTGTTAGAATGTTCCTCACACTAGACTATGAGAATAAGATACATTTTTCATCTTGTCATACCTTATGCCCACTTTATCTCTATCTTTGAGCTAAAAATTGAGCTTCTTAACCCATGACTGAGACACATGTTTCTCTCTACCTGTAGGTACACATTTCTATATAAGGGACAATTGTAGGTGGTCTTAGAGTCTCCAAGACCATGTTTCCATATTCTCCTACTAGCCCTTAGGCCAATTTTATACCATTCAATCATTTGAAACCTAATCATCATGAGAATCTATTGAAATTTATTTCTTAGGATGACCAAAGTCCATTTACCTCCTTAGGCCTATAGATATTACTACAATATTTTAGTTCTTTTTAGGCAAATTTGAGCCTCAGAGTCACCCTTCTCCACTATTCATAATCTCTTAAAAATTTTCATAGGTCTAGTATAAACTAGAGGAGACATGGTTTATTAATCTATATTCCTAGAAATTATTCCCAACCATGTAATATATTATCTCTAAAACACCTCACTACCTTTATTTTGTGTTTTTACGGAAAAGAGTCCTTGTATTAGTCTTTCAATCCTTTTTAACATGGTTTATACTTTATCTCTAATCATTAAATTGAGATGAGGTATTCCATGGTAAATTTAGCATATTAATATCTCAAATAATGATTCCACATTTTTTTGAACACCTCAAAAGGTGTTCTCATGCTCTATGGTACCACTTGTAGGTGGTCATTCTATAGTTTAGGTAGACAATGTAAACATTTTCCAAATAATCCATGATATAAGGTCATTTGATCCCTTATAATTCCTTTAAATATATTCAAATGCCTATTTTTAACCTTGAGCAGTTAAATACCATGACCAAATATGTTGTTTCTAATATGTCACTGATACCATGCATTAGGGCTAACCAAATGTGACTGCAATAGCAAACAAGAGCATTAGGAAGAACATATGAGTTATAATCATGTGGCATGACCATTATCACCATTTTAAGGTTTCATACTAATTAATTAATATAAGTTAAACCTAAAACAAGTATAAAATTACTCTTTCTAATGTGGAAACCTCTTGAAAACATCTAAAATAGAGTAGGTAGGGGTGTCTAATGACTGGTTGGTGTGGCATATGAGCTTGAAAAACATGAAGATTTTTACTTTGAATAATGAAGTTTAAAGGTTAAGGGAATTAAAAAAACCTTGAAAAAATGGAAATTACACTATTACAACCTTCTATAACTATTGACAAAGCATGGAACTCTAAAAAATGGTGCAATAATGTCTATAACATAAAATGTTGTACCCTCTTACAATCTGAGCTACTTGTATCATCTAAACATATTAAAACTTTAAAAAAGTTATGGGAGACATTATTAAACATAGTAAACATCATTGATAAACAATATCAGTAAGTGGATTGTATATAATATCTCAAACAAGAGCAAAACCTAAAGGGTGCACAAATTGGTAGGCAAATTTGCACAGTCAAATTTAAATATATGATTCATAAATAAAAATCAATAATTATTAAAAATATTTATATTAAAATTAATATATTTTAGTTTAAAATATACTCCCAAAATAATTTGAGCTGAAACATCCTGAGTTGTCTGTACCAAGTACAAACCTGCAAGTCACTTTTATGTGTCTAGAAAGTCAAGAAAGAAGTAGAACCAATTTGGCCTAGAAATGGAACTTTCATATAATTAAAAAAAATTATTTTAGCTGAGGAATATTAAATAAAATAATTTTACCCTATCCCACATGGCGCACTTCCCAAAGAAGCTATACAAGTGCCATTTTCTCTATTTTGCTCAAGAAAACTGCCCTTTATTTTGCATAACCTACCATATTTCAATTTTTTCAATTACATAAGACTTAATTGGAAACATTGGGTATTAAATAATATATTTGGACCTTAAAATTTCCCAATAAAACCATATAAAATATTAAATGCACTATTTTGACCCTTAAAATGACCCAAAATGACATGAGAGACTAATGAAATAAGTGACCAAGGATAATATAACATTAAATGGAATTTAATGAAATATGAAAAAAATAATTTAATTATATTACACATATTTTATAACTATAAAATCAATTTTTTACCTATAGTTTCTCTAATTTGACTAAAAAGTCAAATTTGGTCAACAAATTGGTGACTCATAGGGGTAGTATGCTTGTTATACTAACTAGACCCACAGCCTTATCAGTCCATTGGGATTAGGATTAATATGAATACTGATAAAAATAACAAAACATTTGACCATTTACCACAAATATTTGATCAATATAAGACATTAATGACTACCTCAACCACACAAAGTAAAAGACACACACCAACAAAGCAAACACACATGTGCTCAAAGCACTAAGGGGAAGCAAAGAAAAAATTAATATTTAAAAATAAAAATTATAATACCTCCCCTTAGTTCAAAAAAAAATATTGAGACTCTTCTTACTTTATGAAATGGAGAATTGAATGAGGCATGTGACCTTTTGAACTCTAACATTGATGCCTCCAACTCTTTCACATCCTTTTCCAACTTCATTGGCATGATATTCAATGAGAACCAAGCATGTAAAAACAAATTGACCAAGGAAATTAACTCCTCTTTCAGCCAAATATCCTCAATTTTTTCATGTGATCCTTCAACTATGACCTCTAATGGTGATTCAACAAGGCATACCTTCTTGTCTTTCATAGTGCTCTCAACAAGATTGGGATTCCTCTCAGCTACAAGTTATTCTAGATCATTAAGGAGCTTTGAAAATTCTTCCTAATATTTGTTATTATCCTCTAAGTAATATTCTTATTATATTTATACAAAATGCAAAATTTGGTAACTTGAGTGTGGCTAATGACACCCAATCCATAGGTCCATCTTGTTTGTTCTCATGACCCTCATAGGCTTGTTTTCATTGATTCCCAGTCATCTATAACCTCCCAAACTAAACCCTTATAGAATAAAATTATTATTTTCATGCTTAATCTATCCCCCTAGGTCTCATTATCCATGGACAATAGCACCCAAACTTGGACTACAACATTGAAACTTAGGGTGTCTTATTTCTAGTGATGTTGTCCAAGTGTGTTTTGGCTTCTAACAGTCATATTCTTACAAATCCTTATCCTACTTCATGTCATCCTAACATTAATTCATTTACACCATAATCATTAAATCCCTTATAAAATTCTATTCAAAGTCCATTTAGAAGGGTTAACACTCATTTATAAGAGAGAAGCAAGACTACTCAAGCACTTTTCCCTAGTCTCTACATATAACCATTCAATAGTATTTCAATCTTATTCAAACCTTTACACTAGTCCCTAGTCATTCCAAGTACACCCAATTTTTCATCTACTTGCATTTTCATCACACTATTGCACCAAGCACTTCAATGGGAGAAATACATATAGATTGATCCCTCCTTAGAGTATTGGTATGTATGTAGCATGCCCACGCATGGGGTGTGAAGTGCATCCAACATATATTTTACATGCTAACCCCTTTTCCCTATTTGCCAAAGTTCCATTTAATTCCATAGAAGATACAAGCACTTGAATAATCAGCTCTACAATGAGTTCTATTGATAACAAGGATCTAAAATTTGTTACATAGGCTCATACAAATGTGGTGAACAAAAATTAAAAAAGTAGATCTCTGTGAGCAATTTGGATAAAATCGATAAGACCAAGACTATATCACCAGACAATATGGTGTCCTATTTTTAGTAATCTCATCTAATCACAAAATTAAGTCTAGATCTCAGTTTGTGATAGTGTTCTAGTCATGTTCCTCTAGTATCAAACTTTGTCTCAACCATAATATCCTAGAATAAGATAAGTCATATTTTCTCTCACTTATTACTATTTTTATAAAAAATACACTTTATTTACAAAAATTAGTGTCTTAATTATAACATATTATTTACTAATTTTATCTACTCAGATCTATTTGTTATTTAGGAATTAGACATCTAATTTCCCAAAAATAATAAATCATTTGGTGAACTTGACTTAATTTGAATTACACATTAAAACCCTAAAAAACCTAAATTAAATTCCTAGTTATTTTTTCCCATAAATTTTTGAATTTTTTCTTGAATGTTTAAAGCAAAAATTCATCCAAAATTTTAAAATTTATTAGTAAATTTTAAAATAATTTTATTTCAATCCCTAGTTGCATCAACTAGCTCCCAGTAATTTACCAATATTAATCCAATAATTTCTCAATTCTTTACTTGCGTATCTAAATCAAAAATTTGATTCAAGTTATCAAATTCAATATTAATTTCAAAAATAATTTTATTTCATACCCTAGTTGCATAAACTAGCTCCCAATAATTTTCCAATCATTTTTTGAATTTTTATTGGCATATTAAAATTGGAAAATCACTTCAAATTTCAAAAAATCCATTATAATTTCAAAAAAAAAAAATCCCCCAAAACCCTAGTTGTATCTACTAGGTCCCATTAAATAAAACACTTTCCCATAGATTTTTAAATTTTACTTGCATACTTGACTTAGAAATTCAATTTCAATTTTAAAAATTAGTAGTATTTTTCAAAACTATCACTGTTAAATCCCTAGTAGCATATACTAACACCTATTTGATTTTTTAGGTATCACCTTACATCCATAATCAAAGTGTAAAAAATGATTCTCACTTATGTAGAATTTTTTTACATTTCTTGCAAATAACAAGGAAACCATAATGGGTCCTATCATGTACATGAATGATGAATTCTATCATATGTTAGTACAAAGCTTCATGCTTATGTTTCATTATATGGGATGATATTAAAAAATTCATTTCCAAAAATGCACAAAATTTCAAAATTCTATTTGCATATTCTCTTTTGCTCATATGGAATAATTTCTAATTCCATTTTCCTAAATGCATTCAATATGTTATGTTGCATGTCAATAATTTATATGCCTTTATGGAAAAATTAATGATCTATATCATTTAATTTTTATCACTCATATGGACAAAATTTCAAGATTATCATGTTAAACATGTTAAAAATGTTATGATTCATGTCAAATTTTTCTATGCATTCATGCACAAATACATACTCTTTATCCCTTGCTTGTTATCTCTCATGTGGAATTTTATTTATAATCATACTGATATACAACTTATAACTCCACTTACATGAATTTTATTCCATATACATGGTTTATACCTAGATTTATATGCCTACTTGGCTACTCTTGTTTTAATGTCATATTTCTTGTAGAGAAAAGAAATCCCTTCTCCTTTTCTCCCTCAAGAGGGTGATAGCTACTTTCCCTATAATTAGGTTCATGTTATAACCCCTCCAAAAGGTGAGGTAGCTTATAATATTGTTCTTAATGCATACATTTAGACTATATATTCTTCAAACCATCTTTAGCATATATGCTTACATGTTCAATCGAAAGCAACTAGGGTTTGCACTTGTGAGACTCTAAGGGATCAAAGCACTAGTATGAGCAAGTTAATTTAATATTTACAGAAATAGAATTAGCTATTAAATTAAAATATCACAACATTTGAAAATTATTTCATAATGCAAAAGCCTCAAAGGCACTGTAGTATCAACCATACATATGATGCACCTACACGTAGTCAATTGGTTGCAAGCAATGATACATATCAAAATAATAAATCACAAAAAATTAACTCTATAACTAGTGATTTAAAAATCATTCAAAGATCAAATAAAATTATAAGTTAGTTACTAAGGGAAATGGTTAAATCTAAGTTGATCAAACTACCTCCTCTACATCTAGTGAGAAGATCCATAAATTATTTTGCATATCATATAATGCATGGGCATCACATAGATTCATGTTCAACATTGAAATAGAATATACAATAGATAATTAGTAAATTATTCAAGTAATCCATAGTGACATAGGAACACATTCACAAAAGGTCAAATTCAAAAATAGTATAAAAGTGGTTAGCAAAGCATAACTCAAAATAATAAAAGGATCAAAAATCAAAATCAAAGCAAGGAATAGTACCATAGGAATAGGTAAATAATGATAAAGATGCAAATATACCTCTCCAAAATGAGGCTCAATGTTTAAAATAGTATGATTTTGGTCATAAATATCTACAATAGTTTGATTCACTACCCTTATTCTAGTAGTTGATAATGTTTGTCACCAAGGTTTGGGATTTATTGAACATCCCAAGGTAAATAATTCATAGACACAATTCATAAAAGGAAAATATCCAAATACAAAAAAATTCAACACCAACATTCCATTGGTTCAAAATCAAGATGATAATGATAAGTGGAACAATAAAAATTATTATGATTTTTAAGAGTTTGAAAATGAATCCAAATATTCATAATCATATTTGTAGTCAATCCTTTTTAATTCACAATCATGAATGATTCATTTGTTTGATACAGGACACCATGATAGAGAGTCTCCTATGAGACTCATCAATTAGTATTATTTCTTCTCAATATTAGTTGTACATAGTTTCTTATGTTTGATTGTACATAATTTCTTTTGATTTGATTGTACATAGTTAAAATATATCTAAAACACAAAAACATTTAAATTGTATACATCATGCTTTACATTGATACTACTATGCTAGGACTTACATTTGTTGTTTCATGCTATTGTATGTATATTTATCTACATTACCATGCTTCACTTGATATTCTTTTAGTGTGTGTAATAATATCCAACTCTTTGATTACTTCACTCTACCCATTTGAGGGGGTATCATACATCTACATTCGAGACACACTTTGATATACACACCCATTGGGAGCATCTTCTACACGACTACAACATCTAGGTTATGTCATTCCTACACTCACTACTTACTAGCTAGCTTACATAGATTACCATATCCACACTCATTATTATCTTGTACTTGTGTATTTCTTATCATATACATAGTCTTGTACTTCATGTCTTACATACTTTCCATTCTTGATTTGATTAGTTAGATGTGATTTTATTTTCCATTATTTACATGATTTCATTCCTTGCTAGCATAGCTTGATGTGATTTCATCTCCAATTCCTATTTGTCTCTTATTTATGCCTTAGTACATTTGCCAATGTCCTTTTTTTCTATTCATGTGTGTGTATGTTTATACATTTTCCATTGTCCCTTTCTTATACTCTTCTAAGTACCTATGGACCTTGTGCTAATCTTACTTGTTTATATAGTATGTGTATGTAGCATTTGAACATGCCTTGTATGTTTGCTTTCTAGTATGAGTGATATGTGCCCATGTCCTTTGATTGTTTGGTCCCTTAGACACCCTTATATGCTTCTTGATTCTTTATTTATATGCATGTTTCTTTATTTATTATCTTTTTTAGTAATGTCATGATCCATGTCATGTATATACCTTGCTTTATGGGATGTCATGATGGATATCATGATCCATCCCTCTTTGATAATTAACAACTAACATTTATAGTTCTAGTTTAATACATTACACATGTTATTAAATCATTACATCTATCTAGGCATGACCCTATTGATCTAAAAATCTCTCAATACAAATATTTCTATATCTCAAGATATCTTGTCAATTATCATTGCTACATCATGTATCTATACATCATAACACACTTACAGGGCTCTTTATTCTAAGGGAAGTCATTTTAGGGTCTTCGTTCCTGCACTAAAAATATGGGGTAACAAATAGGGGTTTTATCATAGATAATAGAGCTCCTAACAATCAAAAATTAGTTTTCAAAGCACTGAAAACAAAATCTAGACATCATACCAAGTAGAATAGACTAGGTAAACATTAGACAATCCAAAATTGTCATTAGATTTGGCCTTGGATAATAGAATCAAAGTTGGATGATAGAAACAAATAGTATGGTGTCCTATTTTTGTTACTCATATTTAGATAACAAAAAAAAATCTATAAATAGAAAAAAAGGTGATTTTAGTCTTAGGTTTTGTCAGCACAACATAGTCTAGATTCATCATGTTTCAATATAGTGTTTGCTTAAATAATCCATATATAGGGGGCATCATGCACATCATGATGGTTATTAATTTTAATTTTTTATTATGTATTTTACATAACTTCTAGATCATAATTCATGTTCCAAACACCATTGATTGGGGGCAATGTGTGTGGCACATTGATCTTCCCCTTTTTCTGAGTTTAGTTTATTTTCTAAGAATTTCTCAGTAGTTATGTGCCTTACTCCATTTTCAAGTGGTTAGCATCCCTTTTAAAGTTTTTATTTCATAAAATATTAACTTATCGAGTACCCAGGTTCTCGAGTTGGCTTCCACATAAGCCTATTTCACTAGTTTCTAAGTGGATTTCATACAAGCCTAATCTCCATCTTTCAAAATGACCGAAAGTGGCCTAGTTTACATCATACATTTGGCTATCCATGCCAACATTGTAAGATCACAATAAATTCATGGGATTTAAGATCCATCTCATATGACATATATTCCATATAGATATTACTTCATAGCTTCACTTAGTGGGATATGATGGAGCCAAAGGACTAGCTAACCTTTATATTCTTGAGCCACCTATTCAGAGGGATTGGACACATAGTCCAAACATTGATTAACACACACATGATTCATTAGCTTAACTTAGTATGTGATGATGGAGCCAAAGGGCATACCTTTGAATTCTTGAGCCAATTCTAGGAAATTGAGCACTCAACTCCATTTATGATATGACTTTTATTAAAATACACACCCAGCACAATCCAACATCACAATAAGTTTTGTATTGGTTTATATACCCAATGAGGTATTTTTTTCCTTTCTCTTCCTCTCTCTCTTACCTAAATTTTATACATTCCTATTTTATTTATAACATATCTAGTAAGGATTGATCTACTCTATGTTTTTCATTACAGATTTACATTGCGCACCATGCTCTCTCTATGCACATCTAGCATCACATAGCTTTATGAGCTTCACCTTTATACGTAAATTTAGGTACACTTTATATTTTTCCTTTATACTAGTATTTTGATTTATTACATCACTATAATAAAAGGGGGTCAAATGTAGTCATACAAAATGTAAAATTTGGTAATTTAAGTTTGCTTGATGACACCTGATCCATAGGTCCATCTTGTTTGATCTCTTGACCCTCATAGACATGTTTTCATTGATTCCCAATAATCCATAGCCTCCTATACTGAACCCTTATAGATATAAATTTATCTTTTCATGATTAATCCATCCCCCTAAGTCTTATTAGCCATGGAAAATAACACCCAAACTTGAACTACAATGTTAAAACCTAGGGTGTCTTATTTCTGGCATTATTGTCCAAGTGTATTTTATCTTCTAATGGTCATATTATTATAAATCCTTATCCTAATTCATGTCAGCCTAACACAAATTAATTTAACCCAAAATCATTAATCCCTTATAAAATTCCATTCAAACTCCATTTAGAAGGGTTGACACTCATTTACAAGAGAGAATCAAGAATACAAGCAAGACTACTCAATCACTTCTCCCTATTCTCTATGTATAGCCATCCAACAATATTAAAAGCTTATTCAAACCTTTACACAAGTCCCTAATCATTAAAATTACACCCAATTTCACATTTACTTACATTTTCATCACACTATTACACTAAGCACTTGAATGGGAGAACTACATATAGCTTGATCTCTCCTTAAAGTATTGGTATGTAGGCGATGTGCCCAGACATGGGGTGTGAAGTGAATCTAGTGTATCTTTTACACACTCATCCCTTTTACCTATTGGCAAAAGTTATATATAATTGCATAGAGGATAAAATAACTCAAACAAAAATATGTACAAGGAGTTATATTGACATCAAGGATATGAAATTTGGTACACAGTCTCATAGAAACACAATGAACAAAACCCAAAAAAATAATATCTTTGTGAGTATTTTGGACAACAACAACAAGACCAAGAATATAACACCAAACAATAGGGTGTCCTACTTTTAGTGGTCCTATCCAATCACAAAATGAATTCTAGATCCTAGTTTGTGATAGTGTTCATGCATGTTCCTATAGTATCAAACTCTATCTCATCTATAACAACCCAAAATAAGCTATCATATTTTCTCTCACTTATTACTATTTTTAAAAAAATCAAAAATACAATTTGTTTACACAAATTAGTGGCTTAATTATTGCATATTATTTAATGATTTTATCTAATCAAACCTAGTTTTTATTTAGGAATTAAACATCTAATTTCCAAAAATTAATAAATCACTTACCTTGTCATGTGTTTGGACCTCAACTTGGCAAAGCTCTTCAAGCTCTTGAAAGAGCTGTATTTGTAACTACCAATCATCCTTGTCCTCTTTTTCCTCTAGTACCACTACCTCTTCATGCTTGATAAGGTCATCCAAAACCTCATGATAAGATATGGAGTCTTATTCATGTATCTCTTTCTTCAAATATTGAGCACATTCTTCATCCCTTAAAATATAGAGATAAGAGCTTTTGAATTTTCTTTATATTCACTAAGGGGAGTCCCTATGGTGATCTCTTCCTCATAATAACTCATTAGGTCTTATTTATTATCCATGTATTGAGCACATTAGGAATAGTTTGACCACATACCCTTTGAGTATCAATATCTATCATATACTTCTCATACCCCAAAAGAATTTATTTGAAGGAGGAAATAGGTTGAGTTGAGAAGTGACTAGGTTGACTAGGCACAAGACATTGAGAAGGTTGACTATAAGACTGGTAAGAATCATGTCTAGGATGGATTTGATCATATTGAGGTTTTAAAAAACCATATTGGGGATGATACACTTCATTATAAGTTTGGTTAATTACTTTCTCATATTGATAGGGAATGCCATAAGCTTGGAAAGTCTGACCAACTTGTATGAAATTGTACTCAACACCAAGGTCAGTCATTAAACTTCATTAGGAAACAAGAACACAAATAAAAAGTTACAAATAATATTCAAAGGATCACCTAGGATATTTGACTAGTTGATATAGCTTTGAAGTTGCCATTGATGCTTGAATAGATGCTTCTAAAGGTTGATTATTGAGAGACAAAATGAAAAATATCTCAAATTATTAGAACAAGAGTCCTACTAGACATGCCAAAAATCATTTCACTTGGACTTTTACCCTTTTAGGATATGTAAATCTCTCCTCATCCAAGTGGCACAATGTAATCACCTTTAGGCTTGTGGTCAGCCTAATGAATGAGGTGAATCTCTAGATAGGGCTAGTTCCCTTAATGTACCACTTTGAATTACAACTACTACCAAACTTGGGGGGTAAAAAGGGAGAGAGATAATTGAAATAAAACTATCCTAAGGGAGTTGATACACCAAATATATTGATGACATTCAACTATATGCATATTATACTTGAAATCAAAGGACAAACTAAACATACACTCTCCAATCTATGTCTTCTTGCATCAATGTTACATTGTGGGGTTATGGATGAGTGTGTAAATCTATGAGAATAAGATAATATTCCTTGAATTAAACTAATGAAGAGACTAAATTACTTTAAATTTCAAGAAGAAGATGTAAATAGGTGAGAGAATGACAACTTGCTAAGGAATCCATAGTCTTCACTAAGAAAATTAAACATTCAAGTAAATAAAACTATGAAAATTAATGGAAGAGGTAAAAATTAGTCATTTTATTGATAAAAATGTATACAACTGATTAGGGCCTCAGCATACTAAGATGGAGCATCCCATACAATGCTAAAATGGCTAGTTCTTATAGAACTTCTGAGAGAGAGAAAAAGAGAGAAGACCAAGGGTCACAAGGACACTTATAAAGATAAAATAAGTAGTTAATTTTTCATATAACAAGGATATGGTATTATCCATGTAATTTATGTAAGGAAAAGTGTTGATTTAAGGCATAAACTTCATGAAAAGTGGCATAAAACTCCTCATTTTGCATAGAAAATATAAATTCATGATTGAATCTATTTGAACATCCCATAAATAAGTAGGAACAATTATAATGATTTTAATTCATATTAGGGACATAATACATGCCTCTTTGTGTATTGGTTTCATGTCTGGTCTTCTAGAATCATCTAGAAAGGAACTATCATCATATGTAGTTCAAAAAGAACTCCTTTCATGCACCCCGCACACTTGGCTTCCAAAAAGGCATAATTTTCCATGAAAACACATAAAATTTAGTGGATAAAAATTTTAAATTCCCTACATGGACTTATAAGCATCAAGGACACCTTAAAATATCTTTCCCTTAGAGTTTTCACACTTCTCACTAGCTTGTCTAATAGGCTAGTTTTGAATGGATGAGTTGAAGGACTTTGTTTACACACTTATAATATTTTTATTGAAATAAAATTTCAATAAGTATTTATTTAATATCTTAATATTCCTCCAAAACTTTATTTAATGTATTGACTCCTCCTATAGCCTGTGAAACACAAAAAATGTTGAAAAAAAGACTATTTTTCACCCCATCAGTACAGGTCCATACAAACAAAAAGTATGGGGATAATTATAATATTTTGGAAGTAATTTTAAATTTATAATCACCATATTATCCAAACTGGTCTATTATATTTATCTCCAACTCCATTTTATCTATCAGGTCTTTGTTGAGGGTTTAATAAGGTGTTAGGTATATTTTCCTTCTTAAGGTTGGTTCATAAAGTTTGGACATCCAAATTTTAAAAAAATACAAAAATGTGTCCTTAAATACTCTTAATAACATCCCTAAACTTATATGGAATCCATTCAAATCCTCATTAAAGGTTTGAGCATTCTAAGTTAGCCTATCGATCTTGTTTCCTTCATTTCAATAGGCTTGATGGGTTTCTAAGCCAAAAATGGCTCCTTAAAGGTTTAATTTGATCTATAGAATTTTGGAAACTTATTTAATGATTATAAAAACCTATTTATATAGGATATACATCGTATCAAATAATATAAGGGAAGGTGACTCCTTTTTCTAGCACTAAGCTTCACCATACCTCATAGCCTTGATCGCAACTCTGGCTATCTAGACCACCTTATTTGTTTCCTCTCTCTTATGAGGTTTTTTTAATTATTTATCAGGTGTTATCTATCTTTAAAAACCTCCTTAAAGTACATAATTAACTTTTGGTTCATCTTTCATCCTCATTTCCCAAGGTTGTAGGGTTTACACATCAGGAATGTGCCCTCTATTTGAGACAAAATAGAGGGTACTTTCCCTATATTTTTAGATAAAATGAGTATTATAAAGGCTTATTTTTGTGGTAAGTATGTTTCATATTAAAATTTATCCCTTTAATATAATCATATATCTTCCAACTCTCTCCATTTCCAAGATAGACTTCTAGAGAAGTAAGAATGTGTTGGGTTCTAAGAGTAGAATATGTATGCACTTGGAAGTGCCTTCTCCTATGCCTGGTTTATGTTGGATAATCACTTTAAAATTATGAATATCACCATGTATTTTTTATAATTACCCACCATTTCAACCTACCTACATACACATGATGACCTTTACTTAGTCAAGCTAAATTCCCACTATTGACTGTATTCTTCCTTCCAAACATCACATGTAGGTGTTTATACTTGTTTGAGGTTATATGTAGTGTCTAAAACCTTCCTATAATCCTATAGGATCACTTTATTCTTTTTATATCCATTTTTTACTATCTTCATGTCACACCTACCTCAAGGGAATTGATTTTTTTCTCTCTACCTCTCTAACTAAGACACCCAACTTGTAGGTTAAAACAACATCATGAGACCTTACTTATGGTGTATGTGATCCAAATTGAGTCCATAATATTAATATATTGTGTGTGTCTTGAATTCATCTTTAAATAATTTTAAATCATTAAGAAGGCATTCATATTGGGGTCACTATCTCCTACCCTACTATAGGACTGAGACACCCCTATTTTACCTCTGCTTGTGGGTTATTTTGCCTTATCTAGAGCTTATGAAGATCATTAAATTCATGGAAAATGTATCTAGTTTCTAGTTTTTCCATGTTACTCTTCCCAACCCTACCTATGTACTTGTAATTCAAACTAGGCCTTCTCAAGGTGTTGATTGAGACAACCATGTTTTATAACTTACCTATAGGTTTCATGGGCTCCAATAAGGCTTGGTTATAGTGTTAGAATGCTCCTCACACTAGACTATGAGAATAAGATACATTTTTCATCTTCTTATTCCTTATTCCCACTTCATATCTCTCTTTGTGATGAAGAAAAATCTTCTTGACCCATGACTGAGACACATGCTTATCTCTACCTATAGGTACACATTATCTATACAAGGGACAATTGTAGGTTGTCTTCGAGTCTCCAAGACCATGTTTCCATCTTCTCCTACTAGCCCCCAGGCCATTTGTGTGCCATTAAATTAGTTGAAACATAATCATCATGAGAATATATTCAAAATTATTTCTTAGGATGACCAAAGGACATTTACCTCCTTAGACCTGTAGATATTACTACAAGATTTTAGTGTTTTTTAGGCAAATTTGAGCCTCAAAATCACCCTTTTTCACAATTCTTAATGTCTTCAAACTTTGCATAAGTATAGTATAAAATAGAGGTAACATGGTTAAATAATATATATGACTTGAAATTATTTCTAACCATGTGATATATTATCTCCAAAACACCTCAGGGCTTCTATTTTGTGCTTTTAGGGAAAAGAGTCCTTGTATTAGTCTTTAGATCATTTTTAGCATGGTTTATACCTTCTCTCTACTAATTAAGTTGAAACTAAGTCTAAAATGGCCCTTTTATCATATTAATATCTCAAATAAGTATTCCCCACTTGTTTTAACACCATAGAAGGTGTTCTCATACTCTGTGGTACCACCTATAGGTGGTCATTCTGCAATACAAGCAAACAATGTAAACATTTTCCAAACAATCCATGATATAAGGTCATTTGATCTATTATAATTACTTTAAATGTCTTAAAATTCTTATTTTTAACCTTGAAGAGTTAAATACCACTATCAAATATGTTGTTTCCAATATGTTACATATATTATGCATTAGGGGTACCCAAATGTTAATGCAATAATAGACATGAGGATTAGGAAGAATGTTTGAACTATAAGCATGTGGCATGACCATTATTAAAATTTTAAGGTTTCATATGAATTATTTCATCTGATGGAAACCTCAAGTCTAAAATTACTCTTTCCAACATTGAAACATCTTGAAAACATTTGTAATAAAGAAGGTTGGGGTGTCTAGTGACTAGTTGGTGTGACATATGAGCTTACAAACCATGAAGATCATTGCTTAAAAAATGAATTTTAAAGGTTAATGGAGTCAAAAAAACCTTTTAAACATGTAAATGACACTATTACAACGCTTTTCAACTTTTTACAAAGCATGAAACTCTAAAAATGATGCAAGAATATCTATAACATAGAATGGTGTACCTTCTTGAAATATGAGCTATTTGGATCATCCAAATACCTTTAAAATTTTAAAAAATCATGGTATACATGATTAAACATAGTAAATATCATTTGGAACCAATTTTATCAAGTGGATTATATGAAATATCTCAAATAAGAGTAAAACTTGAAGGATGAACAGATTGGTACGCAGATTTGCATAGTTAACTTCAAATGGATGATTCATAAAGAAAATTTGATCATTATTATAAATATTTATATGAAAATTAAGGTATATAAGTTAAAAAATCCTCCAAAAATAATTTTATTTGAAACATCATGAGCTGTCTGTAATAAGTACAAACCTGCAAGTTACTTTTGTGTGTTTAAACAACCAAGAAAGTAGTAGAATGGTTTTGGCCTAGAAATGGAACTTTTAGATCAATATAAATGTATATTTGAGATTATTAAGATTAAATTACATCCCATGACCCTATACCACATGGCACACTTCCCAAGGAAGTTGTAAAAGTGCCATTTTCTCTCTTTTACTAAAAAAACTACCCTTTTTTCTATATAACCTAGCATATTTCAGTTTTATCAATTAATTAAGACTCAAGTGGATACATGGGGTATGAAATAATATATTTTTACCTTCACATTTCCCAATAAACCCATACAAAACATTAAATTCACTATTTTGAACCTTAAAATGACCCAAAATGACATGAGAGACTAATGCAATGAGTGACCAAGGCTAATAAAACATTGAATGGAATAAAATGACATATGAAACACCTCATGTAATTATATGAAACCCCATATAAACCTATAAAGTCAATTTTTTACCTATAGGTACCCCAATTTGACTAAAAAGTCAAATTTGGTTAATAGGTGGTAATCTACTTGTAAAAATTTTGAATATATTTTTTGTAGACATGTTATGTTTGAATTTATTAGCTAAATATTTCCAACATTTAATTAAGTCATGTTCTATATCATTGACAAATATATCTATATTTTCTATAGGTAAGTTATTATATTAGAATTATTAAACCAATGAATTCATTAAGCCTTCAAAATTAATGTTATATCTAGGATTGATTTGGTTTTATCATTCTAAACCATCACCTGTTAAGTGTTTGACTAGTTTGGTAGTTTCAAAGGTGTTAATTTTGATCCACCCCTCATAGATATTCTCAAATGATTTAAGGTGAAAATTAGAATTAATAGATAGATTATACTATATGGTGGGATTGATTCCAAAAATGTCTAAATCTATAAAATAAGACACTTTTTGGGTGCTCCATAATGTTTTTAAAAATGGGAAGTTGAGGGATAATATTCCAAAGACAATATTTATGGAGGGTGGAGGACACATTGATTTGGCATTCGACACTAGATTTTTTTAGGTTTATAATTTAATTTTAATGAGTTTATTTTACACTTATATGAATTTTTCATAGCTATTTGATTTTGTATGAACCATTTCATTCAAAATTTTCATCATTACTTGAGTAGTGTTAGGTGCATTTTGATTTATTTGAGATACATGATTCACATGATGACTAGAATGAAAAGCATGTGTGTCACTAGATACATGATTAGAATTAGGGTTTACATGATCACTTTGAGTTTGGGAACTAGATATAAGTCTAGGAACACTCATTATTATGATAGGTATAGTTAATTAACAAGGATTGGAGGAGGTCACATAATGACTTTTCTAAAGTCATGTAGAAAATATATGCTTAGGTGAAGTTTCAAATAATTAAACCATCATGAGGGGATGAACTTGTTATGGTTTTTCCTACATATTTAAAATGTTCTTGAAGGTATAAGGATAATATTTAGCTTCACACTTAGAATAAATTTTGTCAAAGGGTTGCTTTATATCCCTAAATCATGTGTTAATATTATCATTAAGATTTAAAAAGTTATTTTATGTCATATCCATATTTAAACCATTATAAAAAATTATTAAGTGCAAAAAAGTGGTATGCATAAGGATTTTAAAGGTGCTAGTGTCAGTGATGGACATAGCATTAGTATTGAGAAATTGATATCCTTAAAAAAAATTGAAATATTGGTCCATTTTACTTTGGTCATAAATTAATTACATTATATAAATAAAATGATAAACCTTATAGAAGCTAAATAAAAATAAATTTGGAAAACAAGGTATTTGATAAATTTGGAGAGTTAAGGAGCTAGGAAGAGAAAAGAAAATGTGAAAATGACCCACCATAGTGCTGGGATAAAATTCATGTTGGGTTCACCATAATTTATGTAGGTAAAATATGGTCAATAATATAAGTATCCTCTATTATAGTAAATGATATAAGATTATACTATATCTAATGTGCATATAATTGGTCACACCACAAAGTAGGGAAAAGACTACAATAAAGAGTTGTTTGTAAAGGAGGAATCAAAGATATTCTTATAAGATTATGAAGGAACTAAAAAACAAAGACAAACTATATCAAATATTTAAAATATGTAAACTAAAGATAAATAAATTCCATTATAGGTAACTAAGAGATTATGTAAACTAAGTGTTGTAACCACGAGGTATCTAACTAGGGATATACTTGCATGTAAAGATAAAATAAGCTAAACTAATCATGGAGAGAAGATAAGAACATAATAATCTAGTATTTTCATATAAAATAAATTAGATATAGATATGGATACTTACCTTATGTTGACTTTTCAACACATCAATCTCCTCAGCTTAAGTGGCACTTTATGAGAGATATTTTAGGTGGACAATAAAAAAGTAAGGATGAAGACATAATTATAATTGTTCAGGTTATCCAAAGGATAAGTGTTCCTCTATGGCACAACTTACTTCTCATTAACTCCAAAGACATTATGCAAGTAGAGATTTCCATAAGTATATACCCATATACTATAATTCTTCTTCTTTTAGTAAAAGTATATTTTTCTCACAAGTACAAAAAAATGGTCTTGTAATTATATGAAAAGTAAATTTTGGAGCCCCAAATAGATAGATCCAACTCATAAAATTGTCCTAAAATATATATTTATGGACTCAATCTAGAGTAAAAATAGTACTATGCTAACTAATGTTAAGTTAGTATGATGGGAAAAAACTATATCAAATGAAGCCAATCTAGTTAAAAAGGGACTAATACCATAAAATTAATGTGTTGTAAATGTTTGAAATTGTATAAAACAAAGGTAAAAAATAGTAAAAAATCAACTTGCATGACTTAATCAGCAAAAAACATGGTAGTAGGTAATAGATCCTGAAAGTAGGGAGAAGATGACTGAATAAGGGTAAAATAACCATATATCAAGATAATGAAGGTAAACATGTATAAAAAGTGGTCATATTGAATTATAAAATAAATTAACACGAGATATACTAATACTAATCCTATTTCACTCCTTAGGACATGCATTCAGGTATAAATATGTGTTGACAAGTCTTTCAAAAGAAACTATCACTAACTAAAAAATATAGGTATATATAAGAGATATCTAAAATTATTATTTTTCATTGTTGAAATTTATATCTCCTAATGCAATAATTTTATCTTTTTTTCATTTCTCAAACACAAAGTATATAAAATAAATGTGTGAACCTCATCATTATTTGAATTATTATACCTTCCATTATAAGGTTTCATGATTTTTTTCTAAATTTTCATATTTAATATCATATTAGAATCTTTTATTACATGCTTGGTGACTATCTTCCATTGACCTATTTTTGTTTATGGATTACATCCACCATCATAACTTGGATCACACACCTTTTAGTTTGGATTGTTTATATGTTTTAAAGGTTACTTATGGCTTGATCCTCTTATTCAAAATATGATGTTGATATTTATGCCTTTATTTTATACAATTAGTACCCATGAATATTACATGGGATGATAATCATTTTATGGTTGATGTTGGTGATAAGAGATTATATATTTATGATATTAACCCTTTCTAACCTTTAATTCTATTATAGTAACTCTAAAATTTTTGATGATCCCAAATATTTTGAAGAGGTTGATCCATGTTACATCTAAATTTCTCACTAAGCAAACTTATTAGATTATTTGTGGATATTTATAGTTGGTGATTTGATTTGATTATTATTTGATTAAACTATAAGTCATATGTTATTCTAGGATAGTTGTATGTTGTGATTTATGATGACATTGCTATGAGTTATTTATAGTGTATTTCTTTTACATTGAAATCATGTTGATTTGTTATTTTAGTAGTATTTTATGAGATATGTCATGATGTTATGAACTAACTACCTACTTAATGTGAGTTTGACACAATAAAGATTCATCCCTAAGATAATTATGGAGTGGGAGCATCATCAAAGAGGGTGACATATATGGATTTGTTGGGAGACAACAAAGGAATGAATAGAAACCTACACACACCACATTATATAGTACATGTTAAATGTATAGTTTGAATGGCTAGAGTTAGTACATTATTTATGTTATCGACATTTAGATAATTTTTTGTGTCTATTAATTCATATTTATTCTTAAGTTAATTAATATCATGTGATTGTGTTGTGAATTTTACTATACATTTATGTTGTGTAATTGTATTAATATTTATTAATGTTGTAAAAAAAGCAAATTTGCATGAATAGTGTTTGGTACTATCATATGTAGACTAACTAGCATATCTTAGTAATGTTGAGAATGTAAGCTAGTTATCTTTATGATATTCAAGAATATCATTATAAGGCTTAACACCTTAATATAGATAAATAATTATATCAATAAATAATGACTTAATATGAATAGATAACAACTTAATATAAATAGTTATCATTATCAGAATGATGTTATAAATATTAATTGTGTTATAATTAACTATTGGATTTAGAAGAATATTATTGAATCTATATTGGTCAAGTCATAATTATTAAGGCATATTATTACTAAAATAATTTATTTGAAAAATAAAAATATAAAAAAAAACAAAAAGGGACTAAAATAAATAAAAAACATAATTCTATAATTATTAAATATATACTTAGGAAAAAAATAAAATAAAAAACAAAAAGAATAAAACAAGGATGTTCAGCTTGGATTGAGGTGAATTAGGAAAATAAAGTAGAAAAATAAAAAGTTATAAATCATTCCAAAAAAAAGGTATGCCTAGATATTTAAATGGAGGCACAACATAAGAAGAAAGGGAGGAAGAGAAGAGAAGTGCTAAAGAGGAGTAGAGATCGAGCCAAGCATAGTATTTTTTTTCCAGATCATGTTATTCTAGTTTGGGAACCATAACAAGATAGGTGATGTCTTTAAAATTTGTGTGAATCTCTATGTCTTGATCTATAAAAAGATTATCTTGTTACATATATGAATCTATTTGTAATGAAAATAAAAATTTGAGTATAAGTATGAGTAAACCATTTAGTATTAACTAGAATATAGTGATATATGGAAGCATATAAATAGTAAAGAATGAATATATACATAGTGACTATAAATAATGCATATATTGATCTTTGGAGACCACTTTCAAAGTACATAGAGACTAATATCATTCTAATTAAAATAAAACTAATTAGGTTAGAAAAATGATATATTTAAGCATGTCACATTACTAGTAATTTATTAGATACAACATATTTATAGTAGATATATAGTATTGCATAACATGTATATACAATAGATTTTGGAGAGAAATTATATACATACATCGATATTCATATATATATATATATATATATATATATATATATATATATATATATATATATATATATGTATACAATCACTCTCCCTTCTTAGCAATCTATTTTAATCAAGTTATCTAATAAACCTATATATATATATATATATATATATATATATATATATATATATATATATATATATATATATATATATATATATATATATATATATATATATATATATATATATATATATATAGTAGTTATATAGTAGATATAGCCAGATTATATCTCCAAAGTAATGATTTTTTATAAAATATTATCTACTAAATAAATAGGTGACATATATATAGAAGATATACAATTATCTATAGTCTGTCAATGTCACTGGTCTATTTCATTCTTCTTTAGGATAACCAAAAATATAGAATTACAGATATAATTATCCTCTTACAACAATTTATTCTATGTATATAATGTCTTATATATAGTATTATGATTCGGTATAGATAAATTATATGGTTATTGATTTACACATGTTGATTTATATACATATGGTGATCTAGGTATGTTATGTAGTGAATTATATCTTAGATATATAGTGAACTTTAACATAATAACAACTATATATAGTGAATTGAACCTTGATAGTTAGTGAATTATATATGATTGATATCTAAGGTGGATGTGCAATGATTTATATGTAGTATTATGCAAGCAAACATCTAAAAATAGTGAACTATGTAATAAAGTAGTGTATATATATATATGTATGTATATATATATATATGTATATATATATATATATATATATATATATATATATATATGTATATATATATATATGTATATATGTATATATATGTATATATGTATATATATATATATATGTATATATGTATATATATATATATGTATATATGTATATATATATGTATGTATATATATATGTATGTATATATATATATATGTATGTATATATATATGTATATATATGTATGTATATATATATATGTATATATATATATATATATGTGTGTGTGTGTATATATACACACACACACACACACACACATATATATATACACACACATATATATACACACACATCTATATATACATACATATATATACATACATACATATATATATATATATATATATATATATATATATATATATATATCCTTTGTATAGGTAATACATAAGTCCAATATGGTTTGATAGTTACCTAATCTATATATAGCCATGTAGATAAAAGACCCTAGTAAATATAACAAATAATATATTCTTATCTAAGAACATTACATAAATATCACATAGAATAATATATGTAAACTATAATAGTCATATGTTAATGGAATATAATAATATATTCTGGTATGACTTAGAAAAACATAAATTGTATAACCTGAATATCGCAGTTTTATTCTTTAACCATAAGAGTTTTAAAATAAAACTATTATCTACACAATGTATGGTGATTTGTGATGAAACAAACAAATGAAATATCCATAGAGCATATCTTATATATTTTTATTTATATTGTAGAAGAGTTTATGGATATTTGTGTTCATATTCCTAGTCATAGATATTATGAACCATATTTAATTTAGTACAACCTTGACACCAATTAAGATATGGATGCACATGGATATAATGAGATGAATAGTATTATATATCTTATTAATATGGATATCACTAATGATTAGTTATAAATCATCTATTAAGATGTGTAACTTATTAATCTATATATGTTTAACCATATTAATCTATATGATGTTATATATTTCAATACGAATTATAACATCCATAATACCTATTGTCAAAAAATGGAGATACCTATAATATTGGATTTATATTATCTGTATGATATGATTTTCACAAGAAAACTGATATACTATTACTTTAGTGTATTAATATGATCTTCAAGATGTGGTATTAAAGTAAACCATTGGTATGATGTTATAACTAAATATAATCTATCTGTATATGTGTATTAAGATGATTAAAGAATATGAAATTATATATGTTTTGAATATATCAGGATGAAAATCTATTTAGTTAAGGATAAAAACTATGAAGGACTATTTCATTGTTGAATCCCTTATCTTATAAAAATTTGTCAATGTATTTTGTGAATAGGAAAGTTATAATGATTGTTGAAATCATATGGAGTTCTTGATAAGAAATATAGGTGACTGTTGATATAGTATTTATATATAATTAGAGTATTTATATATGGAACATATTATGATGTACAAGTACTCATATATATGAATTATATCTATATATGGACTTAGGTATTGATATGAAAAATATCACATATATGGGTGTATTGGGTCATATGCCTACACCTATAGCTAAAAAGATGGTTAAAATAAGTCTTAAGAAATTTGAGGGACTAAAAATTATAAGCATATGAATATGGTCTCCTAGAAATGTAATAAGTTTCTTAAACGAAATATTATGTTCATATGTGGTATAAATTGGTTTATGACTTATCTAATTCTCTAAAAATATTATGATTGGTTATTAAAATTGAGTAGTGTGTACTTGAAAATGATGGACTATGATGTTATTGCTTGTCATACAAAGTATTGTATTTGTATCTACTTATAATAAATAAAATATGCATCCTAATACATATTATACCTAGTTGGTATAAATTATACTTGTTTTCTTATTAGTTATGTGATAAATAATATTATGGAGATTCATACCTACATTTGATGGACTAAATGTATGCATTTTGATTATTCTTATGTTTAAAATGTTTTATGCCTAATAGTAAGAATTAATATATATGAATATATTGGTTATATATGTATAAAGCAAATCTCACATTATTGGTACTAAGTAGTGAGACGAACTTCACTATCTTACTAGCATCATCAATGCTAGATGAAAGTGATCTGATCAATTAGTATGTATGAAATTAATTGATCCTAAACATCTATAAATATTGAAAACTTTGGCCAAATTAATGTTATTTAGACATTTTCATTTCATTTGTATGATTTACATGTTGTGTGATATCATGTTAAAATGGATTTATTTATGGTACACTGCATGTTCTTAGAAATCATACAACACATGGGTACTAGCTTGTCTCTCTATATTCTTATACCATCACTATCTACTCATTGATGAAGGGAAGGCCATTACTTGGTGGGGTATTTTGGATGGGATTAATGGTCTATGGTTGGTGTGGAAAAGTGCTTGGATGAATGCTCTTCCTCCCTGTAATAATACATATTTGGAGATGACACTTGAGATTGCCATAGATATTGGAGTTTAGTGAACTCATGATTTGTGGAGCCTTGTATCTTATACATTATATTATATCTATTATTATTGAAACATTATTTTGATGAGATTTAATTATTTAATTATTATACCATTGACAATAGTGACTATACATTTATAACAGTGGTGGCTGGACATTTGTAATTACTTTCTTTATCCAATTATGATGTGTTTCATATGATGCTAGTAATATATAACATGTAGATTTTATTGATGGTATACTTAGATTATTTTATCTAGATCAGTAAATATATTCTCATGGTTAAGTCTAATGAAAGAATACATTGTTTAAATTTAAATTAAAACATGTATTTCTATGTAGATCTTAGTGGGGATGTTACATGTGGTATCAAAGTTGAGGCTCAAACTCTAGGACTGAATGAGTCCACCAACATTTTTCTATCCTTATGTTTATAAAAAAGGAGAATGTTTAAATCTATATTTTTTGGAGAGGGTCATTCAAATTTTAATGACAATAACTCTCCATTTGATCCTAACTGATTTGATGCTGATCAAGCAACAAATTTGGATCAAATTTTTGAAACCATGAATGAAACTAGGGACCAAATTTTAGTCTTGAAATGTTCATGGCCATGAATATGAAGAACACCAAGATGACCTGAAGAGCATTTTTCTGAGTATAAAAACCCTCAAGATGTAATAGCACATGTAGCTATGGAGTTGGCTAGAGATATGAAAAAGATGAATCCACCTAAGTTCAATGGAATTGTTTTAGGTGATGGAGCTAAATCATGGTTTAATAATATGGAGAAGTATTTCAAGATCTAAAACTACTCTGGTGTCATTAAATTAGTATTTTATTTCATATCTACATAAGTGAAACTGTATTTTATTTTATTGTTACATTATTGGATATGACATGTTAAACCCATGTATGGAGAACCTAATGACATGTAGTATTGTACTAGTTAAGTGAAGTGTCTTTTACACTTGTAGTGCCTCAATTAAAAATAATGCTACACCATGATTAGAGTTGTGAAATTTAATAGATCATCATGTATGGCTTGATGACTATTATAGGTAATAGACATCCATGATTCTTAGAATTATGTTTACCTATGTGGATGAATTCTACATTTGATCAAATAACTTAATCTCTTAAGAGTGTAATTTTTATTTTGTATCCTTGAGAAAGATATTTCCTCCTTTTCTAGGTAGGCATTGGTTTTTTTAATATACAAATTGTGCTAAAAATAAACTAGCCTCTATTAAATATCTTAGATATGATTTGCCTAAGAACTTATTTAACTGAATCATCTGATGTGTAGCACATTAGGATAATAGAAGGTAATTATGAATAGGATAAGTCATAATCATATGTGACTTATTTTATGAAGTAGCAATTATTTATAGATGATTCCATGAATTTTTATGTGCTACATTAAGTATGTACCCTTAGGATTACTTGTACCCTCTTAGAGTTGGTTAAAGGGTTGGTTTATCATGTGTCTCAAAGGTGATGGTTGTATATGAAGTTTAGGTAGGTGAGTGCATAATGTAGTTCATGAGTCATGAACAAGATATTCCAATAATATTTTTGATCACTTAGGTCAGACACCTCAAGAATGATTACATCCTTGGTAATTAAGTCACCTTTACCACTTGTGTTTAGTATAATAAGTGTTTAAAAAGCATGGGATGCTTCTCACTTAAGAATATGTGCATTTTAGATAGAATTTTATGTTTTATGTACATTAATATTAATGGATGGAATCCTAAAAGAATTTTTATGGCTTGGCACCTCCTAGAGTGGTGGGAATTTTCATTGTAGTGGAGTGTAGTTGTCTTTTTCTAAGATGCCTATGTGTTAGGAATTTTCTCATGGATCGATACCACATATGTTTATGTGGTTTGGGAAGAGGTGTCATTTCACATAAATACAATAGAGGTTATTTTTAACTCTCTCACCCTCATTTGACATCATTATAAGCCCACTGAGTGCATTGATATTTTCATGATGTTGATTAAGTTTTCTCTTAATTAGAAACTTGTTTCTAAAATGTTGTTTTGACAATATTCGCAAGAGTTCATGGGATAGTGTTTTTTGCTTCTTATTGATAGAGAAGTTATAGGAATGTAATGGATTTATGGATCTATATGGTTAATATTTTACCTTCCAATTATGGAAATAGGTTATGATACTACACTTACAAGTTTGGTAAGTGTGTAGTTATTTTAACAAGTTGGGTTGTGTTGTTTTATTCATACCATGTGAGGGTATTTAAGAGTTTTTTTGTTGAGATGTTAGTTTACTAATTTCCACTTGTGGATTTTTAGAGTCACACTTTCTAATGCTAATTTATCTAAAATTGTGAACTCTAACCATGTGGAGTGGTGAACCGTGAATTTATATTAGTTCTGGATTAAGATTTATAAGTTGATTATAATCATTATATTATATTTCACCCTTGATTAGATTGTTATTATTCTCATATTAATTAAAACATGTTGTTTTGATGGGAATTTTATGTACCTTTCACCTAGAGAGAGTATGGAATAAGATGTGTGAAATATCTTGTTAGTCTAAGGGGTTAAAATAAGCTTATAACATATTGTATAACTAGATGAGCAAGTGGGGAGGCATTGTCCCACTTGTTTATTTTATAAGGTTGCATGAATCATGTGATCCTTGGTCTTTGTTCATTATGTTAATTTTAACATTATTTCCTCCTAACTATGAATATAATAGATATGGGTTAAGATATGAAATTTGATACCAATTATGTTTGTCTAATGGAAATTTAATGTAATTATGGATTGTTTGTATGGATTTGTGATTCATTATACACACATTTTAGGGATCATTAGGTCATAAAAACCTAAGGGATGAGTGGTGAATTATGAATGTGAATACTAAAATATGGGATTGGATCCTAGTTAGTGTCACATTGACTCGATAGTTACTAAGTTTGGATCTAACAAGGGGAGCTCTTTGAATCTAGGATTTGGTAAGGGGGACTTGTCAAATTCAATTGTATGGTCATACACATATATACTAAAGAATGTTTATTCTTTGATTTTATATACATTAAAAATTTATTATTTATAGTTCTTATTCATCATCATACTTGTCAGAAGATACATGGAGTAGTGGTAGTATTGACATTGAATACTTATCATGAGCTATGTGGAGTAGTGATGGTATTGAATTATACACATTGTCCTTGCTAGGTTCTCTAAACACTTTTCTCATGAATGAGAAAAAAACTCTTTAGGTTAGAGAGGTGTGTAGATGGGCTAGGAGGCTTTGTGGAACTCTCCCTGTCCATTTATTTTTTACTTTTATGATGATTTCATGTGCTTATAGTTAAATATTAAATTTGGAGAGTCATTGAAATTATCATTGGGATATGTGGGACCCTTTGAGGTATTATAAATGATCAATCTTGTAGCATATAACCTTGTATTACCACTAACCTTAGCTTTATTACATAATATCTTCCATGTTTCTTATCTTATAAAGTATGTATATGATCCTTCACATGTGTTGGATTGGAATGCTTTATAGGTTTTAGACCCTAGGGTGGTCATGATAGAACCAATCAAAGTAATTTACACTCACAAACTTTGTTTTCATAAGAGGGAGATGTCAAAGTGTAAGGTCTTATGGGACCAATAATCTAGGGATAGTGCTACTTGGGAGGACTATGATTATTTCTATAGGCAATTTCCACATTTATTTGCTTGATTTGATGCTTCATACTATGTTATTTTTTTGTTGAATGATGCTTTTAATTTAGAACTTATGTTTAAATAATCAAGATGATGACCATATTTTAGGGGGAAGGATGTTACATCTTGATTTATTGTTAATATAACTTACTAGATTATCTATGGATATTTATAGTTGGTGGTTTTATTTGATTACTATTTGAAAAAGATGTAAGTCATATGCTATTATGGGATAGTTGTATGTTGCTTTGATTTCATGATGACATTTCTATGAGTTAATTGTAGTGTATATTTTTTACATTGTGATCATGTTGATTTGTTATTTCAATAGTATTTTATGAGATATGTCATGATGTTATGGACTAACTACATTCTTGATTTGAGTTTTATGCATGCAGGAGAGTTTCATCCCTCATAACATGATAGAGGGAGAGAATTATCAGAAATGGTGACATAGATGGAGGTGTTGGGGGATGATAGAAGAATGACTAGAACCTTGCACATACCATGTTAGATAGTACATGTTAAATTCATAGTTTGAATGGCTAGAGTTAATACATTCTTTATGTTATCTGTATTTAGATAATTGTTTATGTATGTGTTAGTTCAAATTTATGCTTAGGTAAATTAATATCATGTGATTACATTGTGAATGTTATTATGCATTTATGTCATGTAATTGTATTAATTTTTATTAATGTTATCAAAAATGTAAATTTGTGTGAATAGTGTTTGGTAATATTGTATGTAGACTAACCAACATATCTTAGTAATTTTGAAAACATAGGATAGTTATATTTATGATATTCAAGAATATTATTATAGAGATTAATGCCTTAATATAGGTACATAACACTATCAATAAATAATGACTTAATATAAATAGACAACATATTAATATAAATAGTTATCATTATTAGAATGATGTTATAAATATTGATTATGTTATAATTATATATTAGATTTAGAAGAATATTACTGAATTTATATTGGTCAAGTCATTATGATTATTAAAACATATTATTACTAAAGTAAGTTATTTGAAAAATATAAATAGGAAAGAAAACCAAAAAAGGGAATAAAATAAATAAAAACCATTATGTTATAATTAACAAATATATATTTAGGAAAAAATGAAAATAAAATCAAAAGGAATAAAACAAAGATGTTCAGTTTGGCTTGAGGCAAATTAGGGAAAGAAAGTAGAAAAACAAAAGGATAGAAATAATTCAAAAAAAGATAAGCATAGAGATTTGAAGGGAAGTGCAACATAAGAAGAGAGGAAAGAAGAGAAGGGAAGTGTTAAGGAAGAATAGAGATCAATCTAGGAAAAGTATTCTTTTCCTATATCATTCTATTCCAATTTGGGTACGATAGCAAGGTAGGTGATGTATTTAAAAGTTGTGAAAAGATCCATGTCTTGATCTATACAAAACATGATGATCTTATTACATATATGGATCTATTTGTAATGAAAATAAAAGTTTGAGTAGAAGTATGAGTGAACCATTTAGTATTGACCAACATATAGTGATCTATGGAAAAATATATATAGTAAAGAATGAATATATACATAGCGATTATAAAGAATGTATATTTTGATCTTTGGAGACCACTTCAAAAATACCTGGAGACTACTAGCATTCTAATTAAATAATACTAATTATATCAATAGAATTATATATTTAAGCATGTTAGATTATTAGTATATTTAGTAGATATAACATACATATAGTAGATATACAACATTGCAAGGCATGCATATACAATATATATTGGAAAGAAATTATATACATATGTTGATATTCAAATTGTATATATTTAGGTTTAGTAGATAAATTTATTAAAATATATTAATAAGAAGGGAGATTGATTATATATATCTAGGTAGATATATACAATAGTTATAAATTAGATATAGCTAGATTATATATCTAAAGTAATGATATCTTATACATGATTATCTAGTGAATAAAATGATGATGTATATAGATAAGGTATACAATGATCTACAGGGTGTCAATGTCTATGGTCTATTCATTATTATTTAGGCTAACCAAAAATATAATTATGCAAAATCTGTATAACTAGAAATATAGACTTGTAGATATCCTCTTAGGTCAGTTTATATATATATATATATATATATATATATATATATATATATATATATATATATATATATATATATATATATATATATATATATATATATATATATATATAATGTTTTAATTATGTATATAATGCCTTATGTATTACATTATGAATCAAGTATAGAGCGATTATATGTTGATTTATTTACACATGTTGATTTATATACATATAGTGATCTAGGTATGTTATGCAATGAATTATATCTTAGATATATAGTGAAATGTAACATAATAGTATTTATAAGTAATAAATAAAAAATTGTATAGGGTATGTAGTAAACTGAACCTTGATAGTGAGTGAACTATATATGAAGGAAATCTAAGTTGGATGTGCAGTGATTTATATGCAGTATTATGCACACAAACATCTAAAAATAATGAACTATTTAATAAAGCAATGTGTGTGTGTGTTTTTCTATGTCTATATATATATCCATATATATGTATATGTATAAATATATATGTATCTATATATGTGTACACACACACACACATCTATGTGTGTGTTTGTGTGTGTATGTATGTATATGTATATGTATACATACATACATACATACATAAATACATATATATATGTATATGTGTGTGTATATATATATGTATGTATATATATACACACATATATACATACATACATACATACATACATATATATATGTGTGTGTGTGTATGTGTATGTATATATATATACACACATA
>JARHVA010002364.1:132500-235000 GCA_037957365.1 Torreya grandis
AGATTACCATAGATACTAGAGTTTGGGGAACTCAAGCTCAATGGAGCCTTGTATCTTATACATTATATTTTATTTATTATTATTGAGGCATTAGTATAATGTTGTGTAATCATTTACTTATTGTATGATTGATAGTACTAGTTATACATTTATACCAGACATGGTTGGACATATATAATTACTTTCTATATTTAGTTATGATGTGTTTCATATGATTATATAAATCTATAATAGGTAGATTTTACTGATGGTATACTTAGAATATTTTATCTAGATCACTAATTATATTCTCTTGATGAAGTATAATGAAAGAATACATTTTTTAAATTTTAAAAAAATCATGTATTTCTAAGTAGATCCTAGTGGGGATGTTACAATCCATGTACATTTACAACCTTTTCTAGATTTAGATATGTGATTGAAAAAAAAAACTATAAGTCTAGACTATTTATTACAAAAATTGAAACCTACATAACAAAGGCTTAGTAGTATAGATCCTTTGCTTGATAAACCTCTATTGGTTGGTTTTAATCCTTATACATCAAGTGGTGAGGTTATTACCTCTCATGATACTAATCTTCCTAAGCCTCCCCTAGTTTTATAATACCCCATTAAGTTGATTCTTATATTCCTAACACATCTATGGTTTCTAATATCAATTTTAAGACTAATGTGCCTCTAATGAATTCACATATTCAACCTCTTTACCTTGAATATAGTCACAACACCAATCATGTCTTGAATATTAATTTTAGTCTTTAAAATGAAATCATGAATATGCATTCCAATGTAAATCATACACATAGTGGTACATATATTGACACAACATTTTAGAAATAACTATATAACATGATACAATTTTTTTAAGTGTATCAAACATCTATCAAACTTAAACATGTGGCTTCATTTTATGACATATTATACAACCCATTGGCTCAAGAAGTGATTGTTCACCATTTACCTCCATCATTCCAAGTGCCTAAGTGTACAATAGTTAGTAGCAATGGGGGTCCATCTCATCATATCAAATCCTTATTTGCATATTTTGTTGGGTCTCAACATGATCAATTACTTATGATGAATTTATTTCCTATGAGTCTCATGTTATATGTCCTAGATTGATTTTATTACTTAATTATTGTATCTATGTGTAGATTACATGATTTACTTGACCTATTATTAGTGCATTTTTCAACAAATATAAGTCAAAACATCACTTTCTATACAATTTCACAAATAAAAACAAGTAATTAATGAAATCATTATTTAATATGTGCTTAAATTTAATACCATGCTTACCAAGATGTCACATCAACTACCGGATAGTGAACTTCAAAGTATATTCTCATATATGGTTTGCACAACCCACTAAAAGCCAAAGTCATATTTCAAATGTAAGATTCATTTGATAAGATTTACCATGTGCTATGAAAAATTGAGGATAAAATTATGGATGCTAATATTTTAAAATATAAATTTATTAATTTTTCATGCACTACATCCAAATATCAAGGAATAACAACATTCAAACCTAAGACTAATGATGCACACCATTTCCAATCTAAGAATGAGGCCAATATAGTTAATGTATTTTCATAACCAAATGATAAGGTCTCCATTTTAGTTCTTAAGTAAAGGAAACAATTTAAAACACTTCCAAACCCATCTCATAGAATATTAAAGTAAATGTTCAAATGTAATGTGACTTCTTTTCCATAATAATTCCATTTAGATACAACTCAAGAATTACCTGGAGGGTATGATACAAATTATTTTTGTTAATATATTTGAGATTTAAGATATAAAACTAATTTATTTTTTCAATTATGACATAACACCTAATATATAATTGATAAGAATACCATTATAATTGATGTGCATAATTCTACATTGAATGATTCTATTGCAAATCCCAATCAATGTGTGAAAAAAATTAGTAATTTATTACAAAACTAAAATGATCTAAATTAAAATAATGTGCATATGTAAACAAACACACACACACACACACACACACACATCATTATAATATTCTATCTGAGCATGATATTGAACACATTATTGGCATGGTTTTGAGTTTTTAAATATAAGTTCATTATATTATATTTCATGAACATAAGATACCTAGTGATGCTTAAAATAATGGTAATATGTATGTTGGAATGGCCTGACTTAGGGACATCTCTATACTATAGATTTGCACAGTGATATCTTCTTTACAGTCTATTTATCATATTGATCTTATTTACATGGATTATATCTTTCAAGTAGTTATATCTTGTGTGCTATATGGATACATGCATGGATTTGTTACTTTTTGATTGGTTAGATTATGGATTGTGTGTGAATACTTGATTCTGTGTGCATGTGTATAATTGTGATTTTTTAAAGATATTATTATGTTCTTATTCATATATTATCCTCTTGTTATGTTGACATGTCTTTTGAGTATCATGTTTATGTTTTAGCTTACTAACTTTTCTATGATTACTAATGTGTTTGGTATTATCCTAGGTGCAATCAATTATGATATAATATACTTGTGGTCTTGCTAATTATCATGCATATTATTATACTATGTTTATTTCTATGATCTATATATTCCAAATATATTATGGTATACTTATTTGGATGATATGTTGTAATTGTAATTACCATTCATATATGGGGGTACATTATTTTTGTGTGTTTCACATTTCTATATTTGTCCCTAATAGGGCGATATTTACTATATCAAGGAATTTTAGTTGTCCCTATATTGATACACCATTGAGGGAATTATATAAATTTTCATTGATCTTTCCAAGATGATATGTTTCTTATGTGGCACAACACTCAGGGAATGACTAGTTACACACACACACACACACACACACACACACACACACACACACACACACACACACACACACACACACACACACACACACACACACATCCTACAAATGATAATTACATGTGATTTCATATTATAATTACATGTGTTATATGCAATTTTTTAATGGTATAAATTATATATAATCTTATTACATGTGTAAATTAAAATAATTTATTTTATATGAGTGATTTCAAACATAGATTAAGAAGCAGATTAAGAAAAATATATACTTAATTGATTAAGAAGTGGATTGAGTTTTAAAAAATCCTAGAGAAGTGGTGGCTATGTATAAAAAAAATAGAATATTCAATATAGTGGGAATTATTTTTCAAACAAGGAAATAATTTTGTTCAATATATAGTAAGTGTATTCATTCCTATGTTCATTTTAATTTAAATTTCAAAATAATTTTAGGGTTTTTATTACAATAATGAATACTTGTAATAATTGGAAATTATTTTCAAGTATATCATCAAATTAGTGTTGATGGAAATTATCTCAAGCATCATTCAGTATATCCACCCTTCCCTAGGTATGTGAAAGTATGTGCTTTAATTAATTATTTTTATACTTTGACACATAAATGAATTCACTCACATATGCACATCAAAGTAGGGGAATTATGTAAACAGATAAATGTTTTACAAGACCTTTTTATATAGTGTTTTTTCAATATTTTTTCATAATTTCTACCCTTAGGTATAATTTTTTATCTTGAGGACTTATCCTATCACATAGAACTCTTTATTTGGTCCTTAACCCATCCAAAATCATCTAACTCATATTTAAATCTGTTTTTTCTCAAACATTATCATTATTTCACACATAAAGCATCTAACTCATATTTAATCTATTTATTCTCAAACATTATCATTATTTCACACATTTATATGTTGTTTCTCGAATGTCCCACCTATTATTTTACTTGGGACAAAAATTGTGGTCCCAAACAAGAGGCTTGCCAATTCTTTCCTTCATAATTTTTTGGGTCACTTTACTTTTTATCATGATCTATGTGTATTGATTATCATTTATTACTATATTATAAAGTCATCCTAAGTGTGAATTATGTACTAGAGCATCCTATTTATAACAAGTCATCTTAAGCCATTTCATATAGAGGAATATAGAGAAGTTATATATATATATATATATATATATATATATATATATAGAGAGAGAGAGAGAGAGAGAGAGAAAGAGCATCAAGTATCAATCACCTATTCCATAATTAAAGTTTAAATGAACCCTTTACCTTGTTTTTTACTACACTAATGATGGATTCATCCATTGTGCATCACCATATTATATGAAAATAGGGTCTTGGGCAAATTGAATTTAGTTTAATCTACACATATAGGAAAGAGGAGGTACCAAAACCTTACTCGATATTCTATTAACATTGCATAAAATTATGTAATATTTGATTCTAATGTTTATCATACATAGAGAAACTCCCATAATGTTTGTTCAAACAAACAAAAAATTGTGGGAGTTTATGACAAGTTATATCAAGAAGTAAGAAGAAAAAATTATGCATTTATGTCTATCACATCAAATAAGTGAAATTATATGCATTCATGACATCTAACTATGAATCAACATAATAAAATTAGAATATGAAAGTGAGTAGAGTACGAAACCACTATAAGAAGACATGAATAGTGGTAAAATCTTATGAGTAATGATCCTTCCTTAGGCATAAATTACACACCCATCATTACTATTTTTAAAATTTTAGAACTCTAGATTTGGCACATAGTTTACTGCATGCCTACACAACTTAGATTTTCATTAAAAATTTTATATTTAATCAAAATGAGATTTTTCCATAATATTTTACCTCTTTTAAAATTTAATTATCAATTAAAATTTGTCCTTTTACATGTTTATTGATTTTAACCACTAAGATGGATCTAAAAATACTATTATAGATTGTTTAATGGTAGATCTCCCTATGGAAATATTTTATCTTTTTTTCATTTTTAAAAATATAATATATAAAAAAATGGCTAACTTGGTCAAATCCCCTAAGAGCACCATTTTATAACAAATAAATTCTAGACAAAATGATTAAAAAATGGTGTGGATCCACTTCTAATTTTATTAGGTATTTTTTTAAAATATATATATATATGCTTGAGAGACATATTTTATTAAAAAAAGGGACATACAAGATTGGAAAACCTAAGTGCACAATTTTGTTTCTAGTAGGAAATCCTCAGTGAAGAACTCACCAAATTAAATTAGTTTATCTAGGTTTAATTATGACTTTCTAAATATTTAGAAACCATCAGTTCCAAGTATTTGGAGAAAAAATATTGTAAATACCATTCAAAGTATCAACACAAATATGTTGAGGAGAAAGTAACTAATAAAAAACTTGGGGTTTATACTAATGACATGGGGTCTCAACTAAAAACTTCTTAGTGAAAATAGTAATGAGGAGGGGCAAGTGAATGGCTACCTTACTCCATAGTGGTGTTACACTAATCTAACTCCCTCAAGGACACAAGAATCAAAATGGAAACAAATACTATTTTTACTAATATTCAACTATGTTAAAAATATTAGACACATATCTCACACTCTCATAACCCATAGACTATGAATATGACTCCCTCAATCCATTAACTAGGTTAAAAATAATATACATCACTTCATAGGATCATATCACTACTCTCACACTCTTTGATATTTTCTAATATCTCTTTTTGCTCTACTGTACTATGGAGCTAGACTCCTCTCTCACTAACGTGTTTGATATCTCCTTACTCTAGCTTGGGTGATTGAGACGATTCCCTAATGGTCTTCCAAAATTATTTTCAAATCTTAGTGGACTAAAATTGATACCCTTTCACACCCTTTAAGCTCCCCCTTATCTTTTAAAATGGCCCACACGTCACATTTTCTTGATCTAGGTATTTACTTGGCATATATTTTAAATGAAATTGGGATTGTTAGTCACTACAAACTAGTAGTTATACAAGCACCATGGAAGTTTCAAAATTTTAATCACCACCTATAAAAATTAGTGGTTTTGAAATTATTACTTATATAAATAAGTGGTTTCAAAATTTCCATATACATGAAGTAAAGGTTTATTTATGTTCTATAAAAAAGACCTTCTTACCAATGGAACATGACTAAAATTGTTCTTCCTATATTTACTTGAATTTTAGGACTCTTGATGATTTTTGTCAACTTGAATTTGATCCCATTAACATGTACAATATTGTCACAAGAGATGAAGTCTTAAAACAAAAAAAAAAAACATTCACAAATATGCATAAGCACCCAAGCCCATTTTTTCGGTGGTTCAAGATAGCTTGTGAACCTAGATGCTCCTACATTAGACATCCAAGCTAAAACAAATTATCCATGAGATCTTGATAATAAACCATTTATGTGATCTTTAATGTTTGTTTCACGTTTACAAATTTCAAATTCACTCATCCATGTTGTGTTTTTAGTCTCTCTATATCTCCACTTCACTAAGTACTCAAAGTACTCTACCTCTTGTGTTTGTGTCATTCTATGCATCCAAAATGGCCTTAATCTCCTCCTTGTACTTATCAGGGAATTTTTACTTATAATATTTACTTGAATAATATAAAAGTTATCATTCTTCATTAATTTATCTCTCAATGTAAGGGTAAAATTTTTGTACATATAATATAATTGAAATACCCACTCCATTTGGTAGCTCAATATCATAAGCATTCATTGATAACCTTATTAAAATTATATTGTGTCTAATTTTATTTCACTTACAATTTTTATATTTTCATTTAGGAAACCTATCCTTATATAAATTTTCTAATAAGACCCCATCATTTTTGGAAAAAAAACTCTTCTTCTGTAATCAGTGTGCTTCTTATACTTCATACTATTCTCATACAGTTATGTTTTCACCTCCATATGCACATCACTCTTATTTATTACTTAATATTATACTTTATCACACCTCATATCTAATATGATTCTCTATTCACACAGTCCTCTAGGGTTATAACAATAGACAATATAGAAGACACTCATATATATACTTATATTTAAAGATTTATTGTATGCAAAAATAGTTTGAGCCAATACCAAATCCCACTATGTGGGTTTGTCTCCAACCAAACATATTAGTAAATTACTAAGATTGTGATTCACTATCTATGTTTTACCATCTATTTTAGGATGATATATTGAAATTAAATATAATATTTTTCCTAGTTTCATCCATACCATCATCCAAAAATGTACAACAAATATAATATCCCTTTGTGATACAACACTCCTTGGTAACCCATGCAATCTCATAACTTTTTCAAAAAATAAACTTGTAATATTCATGGAAAAACTAGTATTCTTACAGGATATGATATTTTCCAATTTGGATAATCTATCCACTACCTCTTCTACCCTTATATTACTCACTAAAAGGTCTTTTCTACTTAACATATTAGATATCTATCTTCTATGACTTAAAACAAAAGAATAAATTTGAATAAGTTCAACTCATTTCATGTGCTTTTGGTTAAACTTTCCTTGAATATTTATGAACTGGAATGCTTGATAATACATGTACATAGAAAATTAATTTCATAACAAAAAATTCCTCCAATTCTTAAGATCTTATACCATAGTGTAGAACTAATAGTCATAGAGTAAATAATTCTTATTGGATTCATTCTAATTGTCACTAAAGTAAGAAATGGGCATACATTCTTGGCTCAATATTTCTCATATTATTGTTCCACTTACATTTAAAACAACCTAAAACACTTTACTAAAATCCAACAATGCTAACATTGGCTATTTTATTACCATCTTCTTTACAAACTAAAATCTAATCTTTGGTGTAAAATTCCATTTGAACTTAATTTTATCACTCGTAATTTCTTCTATAATGGGAATACATATAAATTTATATTAAAATTTTGATATAATCCAACCTATGAAAAAATATATCCTCAAACATTATTCTTAGTTATTCACATTCAAATATTTATCTTAAATTCTTCGATTCCATTCTCAATCCATCATATTACAATCCCAAATATATGTATTCCTCTTGAATTAAGCTAAACTTCTTGAATTTGGCCAAAAAAATTTATTGTTTTAAATTTTCCATAACTAACCTCAAATTCATCAAATTTTATTATTTTTAATTATTTAAAATCAAATTTTCATCAAGATAAACAATGAAAATTTTATTTATGTGTAGATTTAATGCTTCATTAATGAGTCTCATACCCATCATCTTCTCTAAATTCAATATTATAATATCCACTTATCAAATTTATCTTTATGAAATATTTTTCTCCACTCAAATAGTCCATCAATTAATATATCCTTGGTAGTGGAAATCTATACTTGATAATTGTTTTGTTAATTTCTCTATAAGTCATACACATTTGATAATCTTCACCTTCCATAAGTGCCAATATTATTGGAACTTCACATGGGTTTTTTTTTTATTTAATTAAACTCTTCTCAAACATCTTATTCACTTTCATTTTCACTTTTACATTCTCCATAAGAGTTAATCTATAAGTTGGCTTGTTTTTAAAACTTGATTTAGGAACTAAATCCATGTGATGAAAAATAATTATCATAGGTGGTAATCCATATAATAAATCCTTAGACACTATATCATCAAACACTTAAAAAATAATTAAATTCAAAAGGAAGACCATTCTCCTTGTTTTAAATCAAAACTTGTATAAGCTTTGAGATGAAATTAAAATATGTCTTATCCTTCCTTATCTCTTTTAATAATTATTTACCAAAACCATCAACACTTTAGGATTATTATCCACCTATTTCCATATTAATTTCAATGGGATCAATGTATACTTATTACCATCCTTAACAAGTATGTAGGTATTTTCTCTACCATTATTCACAACTCTTATATCAGACGACCATGGCCTTCCAAACAACACTTGACATACATCCATGGGCATAAAATAACACATCACATCATACTTATATGTAAAAATATAAAAAGTGACCATACATTTATAATTCATTAACACTTGATCACCCTTAAGTAACCAAGAAACTTTATATATGCTTATGTGCACTAATATTTTCAAGCCAAGATTTACTATCATTTCCTTTAAAATCAAATTATCATTGCTACCACTATTAATAAAAATATTTCAAAACATACTTCTTCCTTTATAAATGGTCTAGAATAAATTTCTTATTTAAATCATTTATTGGATAGTTTCAAAAGCACTCTCTATATCATAATATGTTCACCATGTTTTGGTTCTTCCAAATGTGTTGGAGATTCAACACTCTCTTAATATATATATATATATATATATATATATATATATATATATATATATATATATATATATATATATATATAATTTCTTGATTCATTCCTCTTGTTTTTTTTTGTTTTTTTCTAAAATGATTAGCTAAATAAAATTTAATATTCTCAACCTCTCTAAAATAATATAACTTACCCATAAATAATATATTGATTCCTCTTCCAAAGCGTACTCTTCTTCTAGAATAATAACCTATTCCTATTTGGGACTAGTTATTATTATGTGAATTATTCATTTCACCTCATGAGTATTTTCTCTTTTTTCATCAATATTTTTTAATATACCTTTAGATAACATTACTCTACTTCTAGAATTCATTTTTTGTGTACTAGAAAAAAAAATTCCTCCACCTTCAATGCACATTTATAGGATTTATCAGTTTAATTTAACTTAAATATTCCAATATCATTTTGAATGTAAATATGTATTCATTTTATATACCTTCACACTTTATATTGATCATTTTTCATAGGAGCATCTCTAATATAAATTTTATAAAACTCTCTCGTATGATCTTTTACACAGAATCCATTTTTACATAAATTATGCAGCTTGTTTAATAAAGTTAAGATGATAATTTGAAGCAGAAAACTTACCTTTAAAATTTGTCACCATCCTCTCCCAAGTTTTGATTCTATATTTTCCTTTTCTCTATATTTATAGTTGCACATGATTCTACCATAAGAATACATGACTTATCAACTTGATACATGAAAACTTCACCTTATTGAGATCCTCCATTGACTTGTAGAAAAAATATTTCTAAATGTTCCTTTAAATAATATAAAATATCCTAAGGGATAAAACTTCCACCATAATAAGGGGCATTCAAATTTTATAAACTACCCAACTTCACAATATAAAATCTACTCTCATGTTCATCTAATATCTCTTCTTCATCCTCTTGAGCTTTTGATTTTTCATCATCTTTCACATCTTCAATAAAATTTACTCTTCTTTGTGTTATCTTGATTGCATATAGTCTTTTTTTAATTCCTCTCAACATATCTACCAAGTTTGTTAACTTTGTGTGTTTTTGGTCTTGTTACCCTTCTAACAAGATTGCCTTGTGTTCCATATCTTCTCCAAACTAAAAAACTTATCTTTCACAATTTTATAATGGCTCTACAAGATCCTTCACATAAAAACCTAAAATTGAAATCCTTGTTATGGTACCAATTAATTTATATTAGAATGTGGGGGTAATTTAATGGCTTCATTACTTACCATTGGTATTATATTAATTCCACTCTCTCAAGGAAACAAGACTCAAAATGGAAAAAATATCATATTTTTTGTGTTTATCTATGTTACAGATATTACACACACACACACACTTGACACTCTCCATTCCTTTAGACTATGAATAAAACTCCCTCAATTAAATGGATGGTTTTAATGAAAATACATCATTCAATAAGCTCATATATTTACTCTCACACTCTCTAATCTTCTCTAAGTTATATCTACTTTGCTCTACTCTATATATAAACTCCTCTCCCATAACCTTATGAATATCTCATTATTCTTCCTTGGGTGGTCGAGATACCTCTCCAATACTATTTCAGAACTACTTTAAAATATCAGAGACCTAACATCAACATCCTCCCACACCCTTAGAACTCCCTCTATTTTATAAAATGGTCCATGCATCATGTATGCTTGATCTTGGAAGTTAATGTATTAAAAATTATCAATTGTTATAAACCCAAGGTTACACAGCTACATCTTATACAAAGTTGTAGATTTAAAAAAACTACCTTTATGAAGTGAAAGTTTCATCTTTTCTAAATAGAAATTCCTTATAACTAATAGAACATGACCAAAAACATATTTCATTTATTTATTTTTCCTTTGGATCTCTTGATGATGTTATTTAGATAGGTGTTAATCCTAATCCACACATGAAACATTATTGCAAGAGGTGATGAGTCACACAACAACAAAATGCGCACAAAAATGCACAAGAACTTAGAACCTTTTTTTGGATGATGTAAGATATCTTGTGAACATGAATGTTCCTACATCACTTATAGTATTTCCACGACATATAAAGTGATTGAACTCTAATTTTATGTATATTTTCATACATAACATCTTTTTTTATCTCAATTATTGATGAAATGCCATTTTTATTAATATTTAAATTATCATAGTGTTACAACCTTCTATTTGACTCTTTTTTGATAGACATTATTAGATGTTTTAGTATATTTTTGAGCACTAAACATCTGATGTTTACATATAGATGCTGACTAATTTTATCCTAAAGCAATACATTATTAGCCTAAAATAATATATTTCTATCTTTGAGTGACATAATGTTATCCTGTAGAGACATACCATTATCTTACAATGACATATTGTTATCGTACAACCATATAATTTTATTCTACAACAATAATCCTATAGTAACATACTTTTATCTTACAAAAATATACTTTGATATTGCATATTAATGATGCTATCAATATAGTTTTATATTGTGATGATTATACAGTTCAGATTTACATGTATATATGTTTTTATTCATGTAGACTAGATACTATTGATGCCATGTTTTGGTCACTACAGGGATCATATGTACATGAGCTAGGCTGGTGGGAGATTTTGAAATTTGGATTAATAAAAATGGAGGTAGTGAGTAGATGAATAACACCAACACTTGATAATAAATATAATGATAATGAGCCATCTTGTCTCTGAGTAGTTGAAGCATGCCTTATGTCTCTCTTTTTTGTCTTATTTTATTTATTTAATCTCGATTGATATTTCATATTTTATTTCACTTGATCTTGGTTGTGTTTGCTTTTAGTTTTTATTATTTTATTTATTTGGTGACTTGTGTGTGTTGTCTTGGAGATAAGCTATATTTTTGTCTCAGCTATCATTTTATTTATTTGGGCCGTTAAGGGGCTCAAATATTTTAAATATCATTTTGGGCCTATTAACTTTTTGCCCACCATGGATCATATTATAATTAAAATTATTTAATCTAAGTATTCTTGTCTTGGTTTTATTTCCAAGAGGCATTAGGAAGGCTAATCTCATGCATTATAATGGAGTGAGACTCTGTGATGGTCGTGATTTAATAAATCCATGGGAAATAAGTAACCTATGTTTAATGTAATTTATTAAATAAAATTATGTTAAGCCATAATGACCATAAAATGGGTTGTAGACTTTGGCCATGATTTATAGTTAAAATTAAAATAAAAATAAATTTTATCTATTTTTAAATAGATAAATAAATAAAAAGAAGGAAAAATAAAAAATAAATACGTAAAAAGTTTATTGCTTAAAAGCAAATGGTGGGCATTAAGGGTTGATTTTTTCACCCAAAAAAGAAGTGAATCAATTATTTTTACTTGGAAAAAGAATGTCTTTTTTTTTGCATTGGTTTTTGGGAGAGAAACCCTAGAGGAAAATGGCAGCCATGGAGAGTAATGTTGGCTAGAAATTCATCCCAACATGCTTAGTGGCTTGGGAAAAGTTGTGCCCAGGTAGAAGGGAGAAAAATAGAGTTGGCCATGGAAGAAATGGAATGGATCTAGGCAAGATTTTCATTTTTGGTGAAGGGTAATCAAAGATAAGTTTATTCTCTTCTTCATAGGGTAGATTTTTGCCAAGTAAGTAGTTCATTATTATTTATTACTGGAGTTTATATTTTTATGGTTGTATGGAGTTGGTGTTTCATACCTAGTTGTGGGTTAAAAATTTTACCTGGTATACAAGGATTAAAAATCAGTTTTATTATTGAAATGCATTTGGGGATAAAATATTAAAACCCTAGTTATTATTTATATTTTATTTATGGCTAGAAAATTTTGTCTTAAAAAGACATGCTAGGTGTTTTATTTTCTATATAGTTTTTGTTTAATTGCCAAATAGATGCCTCTTTCTACTATAATTAATTTTTTAATTGGTTTTTTACCATTGCTATTTTATTTGACCTTGTTGGTCTTTAATGGAAACCTATGAAAATAAGATGCCATAGCCAAGCTTGCATATTTTTATTTTCGATTATTTTGTTTGGATTTTGATAGATTTAGAGGTATTGGTGTAAAAGAGTTGTTCCTCTTATTTTACCTCTTTCATTTTGCTTGCTTGAGTCAAAATGTGAATGGGCTACTTTTTTATCTTGGATAAGAAAAATAAAAAATTTAGATTTGGATTATTCATCCTGTAGTCATATCAAATGTGAAAATTGATAACTTGAGTGTGGCTAATGACACCAAACTCATAGGTCTCTCTTGTTTTCTCTCATGACCCTCATAGGCATATTTTCACTAATTCCTAGTCATATGTGGCCTTTTAGACCTAATCCTAGTTCAGCTAGATTGCTCTTTCCATGACAAATCTATCCCCCAAGTCTTGTTAGCTCAAGACTATAGTGCCTAACTTGGACTATAGAATCAGGCCCTCCAGTGTCTGCTTTCAGTGCTCTTATCCAAGTGCATTTTTGACTTCAATGGTCAGTTTCTTACATTTATTACCCCTCTTATTGTCAACCTAATGTGATAACATTAAATCCAAGACCAATATATCCCTAAAATTCCCATTCAAAGTTCATTTGGAAAGGGTTGGCAAATATCATAAAGAAAACAAGAATACAAGCAAGACTACTCAGGTAATCTTCCTTATTCTCTACATACAACAAACCAATATTATTACAAGCTTATTAAAACATTGACACCAATCCATATCCACCTCAAGAAAATCTAATTTTAGAATTTATATCTTCATACACACAATTACACAAAGCACATCAAGTGGGAGAACTACATATGGCTCGATCTTATACAAAGGGTGTGAATACATGTTAGATACATATTACACACACTAAACCCTAATATTTCCTAATTTTTATTAAATAATAATGTATTATAGGGTTTGAAGACTAAATCAACTCTATAGGGAGTTCTGCAGACATTCAGTAGTTAAAATTTCATAGGCAGGCTTACACGGACATAGTGAAAAAAACCTAGAAAGCTTAGATCTCCTAGACAATAGTGGCAAAAGAGGACTATAGCACTGAACCCTAGGGTGTCCTATTTTGTTTCTCCTATCCAATCATAAAATTAAGTCTACATTCTAATTTACAATAGTGTCCTAGTCTTGCATAGTGAATTTTAGACCCTGCAACAACTGTCTTAGTTAGTTTCCAGCTAAGTCTTATTTTCTTTACATTATTACAATTTTTAGAAAGGTTAAAATTACATTAAAATTATTAAAAATAAATAGATTAATTATTGCATATTTATTTACTAATTTAATATTTCATACCTTTAACTAAGTTAGGAATAATACACCAATATTCCAAAAGAAGTTAAATCATTTGGTGAACCTAACTTACTTTGTTTATACATAAAAAACCTAAAAACCTTAAGGTAAATTTCTCACTCATTTTTCCTCTATTTTTTTGATTTTTTAATACATAATAGATTTGAAACTATAATCAAATTTTAAAATTTTGAATCAATTTTAAAATAATTTTCTTTCAAACCCTAGTTGCTCATACTAGGTCATGGTATTTTCGCAGTGTTTTTCCTATATTTTTTTGATTTTTAAAAATCATATTTAAATAAAAATTCACTTAAAATTTTAAAATTTCATAGTAATTTATAATGTATGTATATATATATATATATATATATATATATATATAATTGCAAAACCCTAGTTGCATGCACTAGGTCCTTTCAAATCAAGAATTTTCTACTATTTTTTTGTTTTTTTACTAGCATATTCAAATCAAAAAATTACATCAAATTATAAAATTTCTTAGTAAGTTTAAAATATTTTTATTCAAAACCCTAGTGGCATATACTATCTCCTATTTTATTCTTGAGATATCACCTTACATGGTTGTGAGCTTTGTATCTTTTTTATGCACTTTCTAGTTTGTTGTTTTTAGGACTTTACATTTCTTATATTTAGTACTTTATTTCCTTAACATATTGATTGTTACAAATTATTGCAAAAAATTCAATCAATTTTCAATTTATTTTCCTCCTTTAACAATGGCCCAATACACTAGTTTTGATGAAATTGATAAAAGAGAACTTTAAGAACTCTTAACTAAACACCTTGACATGCAAGATGACATGCTTAAAATACTTCAAGAGGAATAACAAAAAGTGAACAATGGTTAATATTATCAAACCAAAAAATAACAAGTTATAAATGACACTATGGGGGAAACCATGTCTCAATAACCCCCTAAAGCATCCCAACCTACCTCTATGCCACCAACTATAACTAGTATATTTTTGTCTCCTGATGTGGCAACCCTTGTGAAGCAGATAAGATCTATTCAATCGAAGGTGATACATATTGAGAAAAGTGCCTCTAGACTTATACAATCTTTGGATTCTTTTACTCCACTGCATACACCATTGGCACATCACATTGCTTCCACACCCTTACCACAAGGTTTTGTTCAACCCAAGCTTACTCTATATGATGCCAAGGGTGATATAGAGACACATTTGAGAGTTTTTCATGCAACATGCTTGGAATATATTCCAAATGATTGGATATTTACCAAGATAAATCCATGAAGTCTAAAGGATTATGTTTTACAATGGTTCCATAGTCTACCAAATCAGTCAGTCAATGCATTCAATCTTTTAGTTGACATGTTCGTAGCTAAATTCAGCATTAACATTGGTGATAAGGTTACATATGCCTAAGTTTCACAATAGAAACAAAAATCAAATGAGCATATCAAATATTATTTTCTTCAATATATGACTATCTTGGATAAGATGACTAGCCCCATGGCTAATCATGAGCTACAATATCTCTTCAAAAAAAGTCTTCTCCCAGCTTGACATGAGTCAATAATGTTCAAAAGGTTATTTTCCTTCACTGAACTGTGTCATACACTAAAGGAAAGGAAGTTTTGAGTGTGGAGACCTTTGGGGCTATCAAATGACAGTGATGGTATGTTTTAGGGGCTTAAGGGGATCCAAGGATGTGGGGAACACATTTTTCATCTACTCTTCATGTGTGTGAATATTATTAAATGCTTATTTAATAATTTTCATGTTAACTTCCATGTTTATTGGAAGTGGGATTTATTTCCTTGTTTTAGGGAATTAATTGTTAAATATTAAATTTTCATAGGAGGATAAATTTATTAAATGTTCTATTTATTAATTTTTATGATGTATTATGGGAGTGGGATGGACTTTCTCATTATAATTTGTGCAAACCTTACTTAGAGGAGAGGAATGGCATTTTTTATCCTTATAAGGTGGATTTATTCATCATTTATTTTATATATATAGGTGTGGTGTGGCCTTTAGGGGTTGATGATTTTATTTTTAGGTGTAGATTTTGAGAGATAAAATCAAAGTGTAGTTGTTTTGCAAAGTACAAGTGTTCATTTACAGGGTGTGATATATAGTATTGTGCAAGTGTAGGTGAAAGTGCAACATTTATTTGTGAAATATTTTCTATAGGATATTTTTATCTCTGTGAGAGTTCATTATAATCTTGTTTTATATTACTATTTTATTTGAGGACTTTCTTGGTGGATGTAACCCACATTGGGTGAACCATGGTATATATGTGTTATCAGTTATTTATAGTTTTGTTCTCTCCATTTATTCTTTCATTTAACTATGGTTTGAAAAATTATTTTCATGATACATGTTAGTACATAATTAAATATAATTTTCACACATTTAAAATCTAGTTATATGATTTTATGGTGATTTAAATCTAGTTTAAATTATTTTAATTCCTAATAACTAGTATCAAATCTTTGGTTTTGTTTGCTAAAGTGGTGAATCATAGGAAGTTTATTATATTGAGTGGGAGATATGAGAGAAGATATCAAATTTAGAGTTGAGAAGTTTGATTGTAAGGATTTTAGTTTGTGGAAAATATAGATGGAAGATTACTTGTATTAGAAGAATCTTCATCTCCCTTTGGAGGGGAAAGTAGAACAACTTATAAATATGAGTGATGTAGATTGGTCATTACTTGACATGAAGGCATTGGGAGCCATACAATTATACCTTGCATCTTCTATTTCATTTAACATTTTTGATGAGAAAACTACAAAAGATCTCATGGATAAAATTGGGAAGTTGTATGAGAAACCCTCATCCTCAAATAAAAAATTTCTTATGAAAATATTATTTAACATGAATTTTTTTGAGAATGATTCAATTTCTAGTCATTTAAATTATTTTGATATGTTTACAAGTATGATCACTTTAGTTAGAATTAAGTTTGATGATGAAGTTAAATCTTTACTACTTTTATGTTCTTTACCTGATTATTATGATAGTTTGGTTATGGTTGTGAATAATGCATTCCATACCAAGGGAGGCTTAAATTTTGGGGATGTTGTAGGTGTGATTCCTAGAAAGTAAATGCAAAGGAAAAACATTGGTGAATCATCTTTAGGTAATTTTTTTCTATTGATACTAGAGGGAGGCAAAAGGACAAGATCAAAGGTAACAGTGGAAACTCAAGGGGTAGATCTAAGTCCAGATCTAGATCCAAGATGATATGATAGAATTATGGGAAGAGTAGACACTTAAAGAAGGATTGTTGGTCACTTTAGGATAAGAATTCCAAAAGGGAGGAAATGAATGAGGTAACTATGACATTAGGTAAATCATGTCAAGATGCCTTAATTCTTTCTATGGATAGTTTTTCTAAGTCTTAGGTATTAGATTTAGGGGATTCTTTTCATGTCACCCCACATAGATATTATTTAAATGATTATGTTCAAGAGAATTTAGGACATGTTTATCTTGGTGATGATGAACCATGCGAGATAGTAAAGAAAGGTTATTTTTAGGTTGAAATGTAGAATGGGAACACATGGATACTTATGAATGTCAAACACATGCCTATGTTGAGACAAAATTTGGTTTCAGTGGGGTAATTAGGTAGTGAGACTTATTCAATAATGTTTACTATAGATTCTTGGAAAGTTACCAAAGGTGCTCTTGTGGTTTTGAGGCGTAATAAAGTTAGTACTTTATATTTGACTAGTAGTGTTTATTCTTATGATTTAATTGTTATAGATGGAAATGCAACTATGTGGCACTAAAATCTTGGTCATATGAGCTATAAGGGCATGGATATATTAAAAGAAAAGTTACCTAGATTAAAATATATAGATCTTGACTTCTGTGAGGATTGTGTGTATAAGAAATAGAATCAAGTTAAGTTCATGAAGGTTAGACCCATAAAGAAAGAGCACAAGTTAGAGTTTATACATTAAGATGTATGGAGACCAAATCAATTATCTTTTATTGGTAGTTCCTATTATTATCTCACTTTTGTTGATGATGCAACTAAGAAATTTTGAGTTTATTACATTAAAAATAAATTTGATGCATTTGACATTTTTAAGAAGTGGAAAGCCTTGGTTGAGAATGAAACAAGTCTCAAGTTGAAATCTCTTAGATCAAATAATGGAGGTGATAATTGAAGTAATTATTTCTTTTATTATTATTCTAACAATGGAATCTATAGGTAAAGGATGGTTCCAAGAACTCCAAAGAAAAATGGGGTATCTAAAAGGATGAATTTAATAATGATGGAATGTGCTAGGAGCATGAGGTTACATGGAAGGTTACCTTTATAGTTTTGGGTAGAATCAATTAGTATGATAGTTTATTTGATAAATAAAGGACCTTCCATGCCTTTGGATGGAATCATTCCTAAATAAACTTGGTTTGGTAAGAATGTTGATTATTATTTTCTTAGAGTCTTTGGTTGTGAGGATTTTTCTCTTATTAAGAAAGAGGATAGGACTAAGTTAGAGATAAAATTAGAAAAATACATATGTATTGGTTATGGTGAGGATGACTTTGGTTTCCATTTATGGATCATTAAAGATAAGAAAATATTTTAGTCTAGAGATGTAGTCTTTAATAAAAAATTCATGTATAGGGATTAGTTGTAGGAATAGGAACAAGGATAGAAAGAGTACATAATATTGGATGAAATTATAGATGGTAAAGTATCTAATGAGTCAGTTTAGTAACCTTCTACATAAAGACCCCAAAATCCTATGGTAAGAAGAGTGCCTAAACATTTTTCTCCTTCTTTGAATTATTTATTACTCACTGACAATGGAGAACCAAAGTGTTATGAGGAAGCAATGCAAGTAGATGCCAAGATGAAGTGGGAGCAAGCCATGGATGAGGAGCCTAGATCTCTCATGGAGAACTAAATGTGGGATTTGGTAAGGCTACCCAAGGGAAAAATTGCATTCCAAACAAGTGGGTCTTCAAAATAAAAGAAGAATATGAAGGAAAAAAAAGGTATAAGGTTAGGATGGTGGTTAAGGGGTTTACTCACAAATTAGGTATTGATTTTGATGAGATTTTCTCTCTTATTGTAAAAATGACTTCTATTAGGACTATTCTTGGTTTAGTTAAAATTAAATATTTACACTTAGAATAATTAGATGTGAAAATTTATTTTCTTCATGGTGATTTGGATGAAGAGTTATATATGAAGTAGCCATAGGGATATGAGGTCAAAGGGAAGGATAACTATGTGTGTAGACTAAAGAAGAGCTTGTATGGCCTAAAATAAGCTCCATGACAATGGTATAAAAAATTTGATTATTTTATGTTAGAACAAGAATATCAAAGGTGTAATTCTAACCATTATGTGTACATCAAACATTTCAATGATGGTTACTTTATTATTTTATGCTTGTATGTGTATGACATGGTAGTTGTAGAAAAGAACATACAACATATTCATTTTCTCAAGAAACAAATTAGTGAATCCTTTTCTATGAAGGATTTGGGTATAAAGCAAATATTTAGTATGAGGATTTCTCATGATAAGAAGGAAAGGAAGTTAATCTTATCCCAATTAGAGTATGTGAATAAAGACTTAGAAAGGTTTAGCATTTTGGATGTTAAATCCATTGGTACTCTTTTAGTAAGCCACTTTAGATTATCAAAGGAGTAGTGTTCCATGATGGAAGCTAAAAATCTTAAGATGTCCAAGGTACCATACTCATCAGTAGTTGGTAGCTTGATGTATGACATGGTTTGTACTAGGCTAGATATTGCCCAAGCAGTGGGAATTGTGACCAGGTATATGAGTGATCCAAGTTATGAGCATTGCCAACCAATGAAATGGATTATTTGTTATTTGAGAAGAACCATTAATATTACATTATGTTATAATAGATCAGATAAAACTTTGTATCATTATTTAGACTTGGATATGGTAGGGGATATTGATAAGATTACGACAGGATGTATATTTATTATTAGAAACATAACAATTAGTTAGATTTCTAAGATACAAAAGGTTGTGGCTTTGTCAACCATAGAGGTAGAGTATGTTGTTTCTATAGAGGCTAAAAATGAGATTATGTGGGTATAGGAGTTGTTTTTAGAGTTGGGACATGAATAGGAAGTTGGTAGACTACACAGTGATATTAAGAGTGTTATTCATTAAGCAAAAAACTTCACTTTCCACTCGAGGATGAAACATATTTAGTTACATTATCACTTCATTAGGATAGCTTTGAAGGAGAATTTGGTAAAGCTAGATAAGATTCATACTAGCCATAATCCTATGGATATGATGACCAAAGTGGTCACATTAGACAAGTTGAGATTATGTTAATATTTGGTTGGTCTTAGTGATCATGGAGCAATGATAGATTATGTTTAGGTGAAATGGTCTCCAAGTGAGAGATTATTGAGTGTGGATCCCTTTAGGGCTATAACATGACCATGATGGTGCATTTTTGGGGCTTAAGAATATCCAAGGATGTGGGGATCACATTTTGAATTTACTCATCATGTGTGTGAATATAATTAAATGCTTATTTAATAATTTTCAAGTTGACTTCCATGTTTATTGGAAGTGGGATTGATTTCCTTGTTTTAGGGAATTAATTGTTAAATATTTAATTTTCATAGGAGGAGAAAATCATTAAATGTTCTATTTAATAATTTCTATGATGTATTATGGGAGTGGGATTGACTTTCTCATTGGAAGTTATGCAAACCTTGTTTAAAAGAGAGAAATGGTGTGTTTTATCTTTTGAGGTGGATTTATTCATCATTTATTATATATATAGGTGCGGTGTGGCATTTAGAGGTTGATTTTATTTATAGGTGTGGCTTTTGAGAGACAGAGTTAAAGTGTAGATGTTCATTTATAGGGTGTGGTATAGCATATTGTGATATAAAATATTGTGTAGGTGTAGGTGAAAGTGTAACATTTATTTGTGTAGCATTTTCTATAGGATATTTTTATACCTCAATGAGATTTCATTGTAATCTTGTTTTAGATTACTATTGTATTTGTGGACTTTCTTGGTGGGTGTAGCCCACATTGGGTGAACCATGGTATATCTATGTTATGAGTTATTCCTAGTTTTTTTCTATCCATTTATTCTTTCATTTATTATTATTTGAATAATTGTTTCTATGATGCATGTTAGTGCATAATAAAAACTAAATTTCACACATTTAAAATCTAGTTATGTGATTTTATGGTGATTTAAATCTAGTTTAAACTCTTTTAATTCCTAATAGTATGTCAAATTAATTTCAATGGGAAAACTCAAGTACACAAGTATATCAATAAAAAAACAAGAGTAACAACAAAGTCCCATACAAATTCAAGGTCAATGGTAACAAGATCCAGAATCAACCTACAGTAAATGCAAATTCAAACCCCCCTCAGTGAGTGATTTTATTAGCACCTCCTCAATGAACTTTGACCAATCTACCAATTTCTTTGACCAAAGTTTTACAATAGTTATTGGAATGTAATATCATATTTCTCCCTCCTATTTGATAAGTTGATTGAATAAAGCCTCTTCCATAGGTATATGATTAGCATGCATTTTACAAGTTTCATAAGGAATCAAGCCATACAAAAAATAGATGCATCAGTTTAAAACACAAGATACAAGACTTAATAGATGATAATACTACTGATCTTAGCACTTTAATTCAGCCTCCTCAGGTAAAGTAAACATAGGACAAAGCTTTGAAAATATTTTTTATATCCTTTTCCACATAATTATAAATAAAATGTAGGTGATACATCAAGTGTTCACCATGCATATCATGCACATCCACCACCAGATACATATAGGGCACCTTCAATTGAGTTACATCCTTTGAGCAACATGATTGGTGTATACAATTCTAGAGTTATAGCTAAACCTTCCATCTCCTTCTCATAATAGAAGATATTCAAGGATGATTCATGTTATCATGCACTTTTTATCATAGCTTACTTTCATAATCATATTATTCATAATGTTCTCATAGATAATGGATCTAGTGTGAACATGTACACTATGACATTATTGCAGTATTTGGGATATTTAGAGAAGAATAAATATGGATTCAATAGGCACATAAAAATTTCATTAGGTGAGATTTTACTTCTTCTATAGGTTAGTCTAACACATGTGACCACACCATTCACTATTGTGCCTAGTACATGAGTTTTTGATATGTTACTTGGTCGACCATGGATTTAGAAACTTTGAATAGTACCTTTTATAGTTCAAATATGCATGAAATTAATTCATGATAATTAGGTTTTTATAGTTGGTAGAGTTCCATATGAGTTACCTCTCCCCACTTTAGATCCATCTTCTACATTATAGTCACCAGTTTTAGTTTCTCCACTAGTTTGAGTTCTTCCTCTAGTTCAGATTCAAACACAGTTGAGGCTTCCATTTCTAGCATAGAGAGTTCATACACTAACATAGAGGTATCTTTCAAAGAAACCATAGTTTTAGGATTTTAGACAACTTATAGTTATAGTATTCACACCTATAGTAGTATCATTGAGGTCTCATACATCCACTCAAAGATCACATGTTTAGAGAGCTTCTCTTATTACTATATGGGTCCCTAAGAGCCTAATAGTTCTATCCACTTCTCAAAGTTACAAGGGGACCTCATAGTTAGTTTATACTTCAAATATTTTAGAGTAGTTTTAGTAAATACATATTTCAAATCCATAGTCTCAACCCTTCCATCATGCTTCACGATCATGCACAATTCCTCTCCTTAATACAAGACACCATGATAGGGAGTCTCATGTGAGACTCATCAATTAGTATCATTTATTCTTAGCCTTACTTATACATAGATTATCTTAAATATATTATACATAATTTACTTATTATTTATTTTACATAACTTATTATCAAAATAAGAAAAGATATATAACATTTTAAAATATAAAAACATTCAAATATGCAAAAACATCAAAAATATTTTGATTGTATATATTATCCATGCTTTATATTTTTACTATATGTTAGTCTTAAATTTGTTGTTTTATGCTATTGTTTGTAAATTTATCTACATTAACATGCTTTACTTGATCTTCTTTGAGTGTGTTCAATGACATCCATATCCTTGATCACTTCACTCTACCCATTGAGGGGGCATCCTACTTCTACATCTATGGCACACATCAATATGCATACCCACTAGGGGCATCTTCTACATGACTACACCATCTAGATTATGTCATTCCTACACCACATGCTCTAGTTATCATGTTTATATACATTATTTACTAGCTTATATAGAGTACTATATCGACACCTCACTAGTATATAACACTTGTGTAATTCTTAGAATATACCTAGTCTTGTACTACATGTCTTGCACACTTTTACTTCTTTCTTTGATTAGTTAGATTTGATTGTATTTATAATATTACATGATTTTATTCCTTTATTTGTGTATCTATATGTGATTACAATTCTCGGTTCCTATTTTATCTCCTGTATGTGCCTTGGGACATTTGCCAATTTTCTTTACTTATATTCTTGTGTGTGACTTAAGACATTTTCCAATGTCCTTTGCCTATACTCTTCTATGTGATTGTGGCTTTCATGCCAACCTTGCTTGTTTCTAATTATGTGTGTATGTGGAATTTGAACATGCTTTGTATGCTTGCTTTCCAATTTGAGTGACATGTGCCCATGTCCCTTATTTTCTTGGCCCCTTGGTCACTCTTGTCTACTTCTTGCTTCTTGGCTTGTATGATTATTGCTTAATTACTTCCTAGTTTTTTGCAATGCCATGATACACATCATGCATTATCTTTCTTTCTTAGATTCCATGATGGACATCATGCTTCATCCCTCCATGACAACTAAAAACTAACAACTAACCAAACTTTCAGTTTTAGTTCATTATATTGCACATGCCATTACATTATTATATCTATCTAGGCATACCCTATTGATATAAGAATATTTCATTAAAAACCATGTTATATCTTGAGATATCTTATCGATTATTATTTATATATCATGTATGTTTGCAACATAACACACTTGTAAGGCTCTTTCTTCTAAGAACAATTATTATAAGATCTTCATTCTTACCTTTAGAAGAGGGGGAAATAAATAGGGGTTTTTTCACAAAGATCAGAGATCTTAATAGTAAAAAAACAACATTCAAAACACCTAGAATAGTAACTAGACATCAAACTATATATAATAGACCAAACAGACAATGAAAATGTCAAAGTAGTTATTAGATCTAGCCCAAGTGAATAGTTCCAAGATTAGACTATAGTGTTAGACCCTCTAGTGTCCATTTTTGCTGCTCATATCTAAATATAAAAAAATAGACTTTCCAAAATCAAGTAGAAAAATAGGTTCAACTATAGTTTTACACATTCACACAAGTTCAAAATCAGTAGTTTCTAGTATATTTTTTCTTAGAGAATCTAGATGTAGGGGGCATCATGTGTATCATGATGGCTCTCACTTACAATTTTAGATATGGTAGTTTTTACTTCCAAATCATAATCCATGTTCTAGACACTAGTGATTGGGGGAAATTTACATGGTACATTTATTTTTCTTTTCGAGTTTAGTACATTACCCAGGCATTCTCACTAGTTACATGCCTTATTTTATCTATAGGTGGTTGGCATCATTTTGGAGTGGATTTAATATAAGACTAAACTCCACATTTTTGTGTGGCTTCCACATAAGCCTATATCCTAGTTTTGGAGTGTTTTTCATACAAGCCTAATCTTCACCTTTTCTGAGTTGGCCAAGAGTGGCTTAGTTTCTAGTGCACATTCAACTTTCCATGCCATATTGCTAGATTATAGGGAATTCATGAGATTTAAGATCCATCCCATATGACACATATTCATACTGATATCAGTTCATAGCTTCATTTCATAGGGTAATGATGGATCCAAAGGACTAGCTAGCCTTTGTATTCTTGAGCCACCTACTCAGAGGGGTTAGACACATAGTCTAAACATAGATTAGCACATGCATGATCATATAACTTCACTTAGTGCATGATAATGGATATAAAGTTCTATCCTTTGCATTTTTGAGCCAATCTTAGTGAATTGAGAACTCATCTTCATAATATTACTCTTGATACAACACATACCCAACATTACTCAACATCATCTAGCATCACTCAACATCACAAGTTTTGTATTAGTTAATGTATCTAGTGAGGTGTATTTTTTCCTTTCTCTTTCTCTCTCTTACCCAACTTTATATGTTCTTATTTTAGATATAGTGTATCTAATAAGAACTGATCTACTCTTTGTTTTTTTCTTACATATTTACACTTCACAATGTGCTCTCTCTATGCACACCCAACATTACATAGCTTCATGAGATTCACACTTACAAGTTTAGGTATACTTTCTATTTTTTCCTTTATCCTAGTATTTCAATTTGTTGTATCACTAGAATAAAGGGGGGAAAGTTTAGTCATGTAAAATGTGAAATTTTTTAACTTGAGTGTGGATAATAACACCCAACCCATAGGTCTCTCTTGCTTGATCTCATAACCCTGATAGGAATATTTTCATTGATTTTTAGTCATCTGTGGCCTTTCAGACCTAATCTTAGCTCAGCCAAACTAGTCTTTTTATGAAAAATATATCCCCCTAGGTCTCATTAGCTTAAGACTATAGTACCTAGCTTGGACTATAGCATTGGACCCTCTAGTGTCCACTTTTGGTACTCCCATCTAAGTTCATTTTTTCCTCCAATAGTTAGTTCCTTCTAATTCTTATCCCTCTTATTGTCAACCTAATGTGAGCACATTCAACCCATGACCAATAGATCCCTATGAAATCCCATTTAAAGTTCATTTAGAAAGGGTTGGAAAATATCACAAAGCAAGTAAAAACACAAGCAAGACTACTCAAGTAATCTTCCTATTCTCTACATATAGCTAGCTAATACTATTACAAGCTTATTCAAATCCTTACACCAATCCATAGACACCTCAAGCACACTTAGTTTTAGCATTTACATCTTCATACATATAATTGCATAAAACACATCAAGTGAAAGAACTATATATAGCTTTATCCCTCTTTAGAGTATTGGTATGTAGGCAACGTGTCTACACAATGGGTGTGGATACACATTCAATGCATCTTACACATAGTAACCCCCCCTCTTTCCCAAAGTTTGTCAAATCACAGTGGAATCTAGGGTTTGAAGACTAAATAAGCACTACAAGGAGTTATACCAAAATTCAGCAATCAAAATTTCATAGGCAAGTTCATATAGATATAGTGAACAAAACCCAAAAAGCTTAAATCTCCTAGACAATAGTGGTAGAAGAGGACTATAATGATGGACCCTTAAGGTGTCTTATTTTAGTGCTCCTATCCAATCATAAAATGAATTTTAGATCTTGATTTGTGATAGTTTCATAGTCCTACATAGTGAATTTTAGACTTTGTAACAATCATCTCAGTTACTTTTTAGCTAAGTGTTATTTTTTTACATTATTACTATTTTTAGAAAGGTTCAAATTATAGTCAAATTATTATAAATCGATAGCTTAATTATTACATATTTATTTTATAATTTCATATTCTATACCTTTAAATAAATTAGGAATAATACACTAGTATTCTCAAAATTGTTGAATCACATCTTATGTTGGATGCTTGATATAGCTGGCATGCTATTATGCAAGTGACACTTGTGAATTTTTTGGTGTATTATTATTGGCACTATTGGTGCATGATGTTATGGATCATCTATTTGATGATGTTATGTGACTATTGTAAATTGATCCTTGATGGTTAAAATATCTTGCTCACACCTTTTTCCAAAGCCCAAATGCTTGACTCCACCACCTAGCTGATAGTTGGGGTGGTGAGGGCCACTGATTAGAGGGCTCATAAGATGGGTCAAGGTGATGTGTGGATTATTTGGTGGTTAATATTACATTTTGGAGTTACATGATGTGTTTGGAGTTCTTCTTACCTTATTCTAGTGATTAAATGCTTATTGTAGCAGGTTTTAAAATTAATCTTCCTTTGTATGATGGCTATAGAAACTTTTTGCAATGTAAAAGAGTATGCTATAATTTTTTATATAAACTTTAATTTGATGCTATTGCTACTCATAACTCATATAATTTCATCAAAATTGATTTTTGGTTTTTATTCTCCTTTGTTTAACCTTCAAAATGCATATATGAACTATTTTTTATTGAATTTTAAGGAAGAAGATTGAGTTTTAATATGACTATATTTTGTTGTTAAAAATAGAGATGTCCTACAATAGTTTAATGCTTTTCCTACAACATAATTTTTGAAGAGTTATCATTTTTTATTTCTAATCCTATATCATCTACTTAGAATGGTTATATATTTAATTATTTTTTAAGTCATGATAAAGGACTTGATATTACAACCATGCATGTTTAACCTAAAAAGGATTTGGAAAGTTGGTATTGCAAGCTCAATTGGTGCCATGCATGTATAACTTACAAGTTGGATTTCTTTAAATTAATTAAATCATGAATGTATGATTAAACATGGTGAAATGATCCTTAAATTTATGATATCTTGGTATAAAGATCTGTATAGGATAGTACCATTGTATATCTCTTATATGTATGAAGTTAAATGAGCAAGGACATCTTTAAAAGTTTATACATTCCTATAGAATGATGTGGGCATGCTTTATCTTGGCTAATCCAATTATGGTTAAGAATTGAATTTGTTTATGCAATGACTCTTTTGCATTATGAGTCTTGGCTTTTAAATGAAATGTTTTGTGTTTTGATTTATTGAATATTAGAAATGGTGTATGAATGGAATCATACATGCATAATTTTGGTTATGGGTTATGGGTGCATTATATAAATCTGAACCATGCAGAGTAAACTATGCTCTTAATTATTCTTGCACTATGAATAAAATGATGCTAAAAAAAAGAAATAATTTTTTTATGGGTCATTTCACATAGAGGGTGTACACCTAATATTTTAAATTTTATCAGTTTATTGATGATTTCACTTGTAGGGGATTTTTTTTGTGCATCAATCTCCCTAAGTGCATTCCTTAAAAAAATACGCCAAGAATGGGGTGGGATTAGATCATGTTACTTTGCATAATATGTTTACATACTAATATTTCACACCTTCACTACTATAAATTTGACTTCCTCTAAGTCCCCATCTATCTTAATTTTCCATCTACTTTTCATCTAGATTTATTATCTTCCCTATATATTATCTTATCATCTTGGTCAATACAATCTATTTCATAATTTTACCTCTCTATACTGTATTGGCCAGTCAAGAAAATTCTAAGGTTATCTTATTTCATTTGTATTATATCATCCTAGTTGGCATTGTACTATGTCATCCAAAATCTTCCAACTATATTAGCTTAGTTTAGACCATCAACTTGCATTTCATGGTTAGTTTTGGGTATTGGATCCATGTATATAAGGGTCATATTTCCTTCCTAACATATATATCACATTCATACACTCTACTTGCACTCACATTTCTTCCCCTAAGTAGTATTTGGGAGAGTTGTAGGTTTAGAACCTTATCTTAGAGGTTGTATCTTTTAGTTTCATTGAATCTTAATAGAATAGGTATTTGGAGTTCCTAACTAAGGATATTTAGGTATTATTCTTACCATTTGAGGTCTTTAACCTAAAACATCTCTTACAAAGTGCCACTTGAGACAAAAGAGGATATTAAAGTGCTAAATAGTTCACTCAAAGGTAAGTATCTGTATCACTATATTCTTTCCTTTATTCACTTAGTATATTAGATATTTCTTTATTTATTAATTTACAAAATTATATGTGTATCCTTTCTTATGATCTTCCTTATAATTAATAAGTTGGTATAGATATAGGGTTACTTAGGCTTATCATTTATAGCCTTATTTTGCATATACCCCCATTTCTTTTACTATTACACATTACATTCATTACAATCACTTGTCCATCATTTACTTTTCTTGTACCTCCTACCCATCATTTAATTCTACTTTCATATTTACAATCATGTACCCATCATTGAGCTCTAGTGAGATTTATATCCCATATCATATGCTTATGATTTTGAACTATTTCCCCTTTAAATTTGAGTTTATATTACCCTCTTCTATGTATATAACTATTTTATGTCCTTACTTGATCATCTAATTATATTCATGATTTATTTATTGACCATATTCTAGTCCTAGTCCATTAAGAGAGAAAGGATAGTTATAGGTCATCCTAGTTCCATCATACAAAGGTTAGTCTAATGGATATAATTCCTAAATTATTTGAAAAATATATTTAAAATAACCTTAATACCATTTTTGAACAACCTAAAAATTTTAACCCAAGGGACCGTGGAAAAGGGAACACCATAGTATGAGAGCACTAGGGACCACCATAGTGAGTAAGCATTGAATGAAATCCCACATTTGAAACCACCACCTTCTGATATAATATTTTGTTTAAGAAGCTCCCAACCCCACCATTTACTTTTATAAATAAATTATATAGCATTTTTTATGGCATACAATTAATTATAATGTATTACAAATTAATACCCTTAAATATTTCTCAACCTTTTATATTACATAATTACATAAGTCAAAAGTAGATTAAAAGTAATATGAAATGCTATAAAATTTGTATTATTATCCAGATTTAATATAATACCATTTGAAACCCTCTCACCATTAATGGATGGGAGTGTCATACTACCTATATCATTATGTTTTCTTCCACTGAATAGATAAACCTAAGGTTAGACAAAATATATCCATACACATATGGCATTGATATGAGATGTTTCTTCTTCAGTAAGAGTGAGGAAGGAATTATCATCAAAAATTTAATTGACCATCTGAATATGTTATTGAGGGATAGAAATATATTTAACCAAACCCCTAAAGTTGTAATGAGAAATAATATATTTAAAACCTTAACCAAAAATAACATAGAAGGGGGAGCAAAGGTACAAACTTTCTTAGTAGATCTAAAAATCTCAAATTGGCCTCATTAAGCATTATATATGGTAATATAATCACATTCATCCTTAAATTTCATATTTATTATCTATACAAACATGGTCCCAAATCTAAGGTCCTTCAACATAGTGAGTATGATGGGGACACTCAATTCTGTCATAGGTTTTTTCAAAATATTTTTTTATGAAAATAGATTTATATTGAGAGGAGTGAACCCATTCCATCACTTCCAAAACTACAATGATGTTATACAAAATGTATATATTATGAATATCTAGGTTTCCTCTAGTCTAAGGATGAGAGGTAATAAATACCTCATATACATAACAAGATATTAAAAAATATTCTTATAAGAGACATTTAAGAGAGTGATAGGACACTAGTTAGTAAAGAGATTTAGGTTCCTAGTTTTGGGAATGAATTTGATATTTCCTTAATTAATGAATTTTAGAAGTTCCACATGCACCTTGGTAAATCAGGTTCCACCATATCCTTGTTTTATCAAAATGTGACATGAGGGAATTAAATGATAAAATTAAGTGCACAAGGAAGATATATAATATATTAGTCTAAACAAATAAATTGGGTCTAAATTAGTGGATAAAAATAATAAAAATTATAATTGAAATTTATTTTAAAAATAGTGAGAAATATGAAAAAAAAATTGAATAATCACATGTTGATATAATTTTGTAATTACGTAAGAACATTACTATTCAATAAGGATTGAAAAATATTTTTAGGAAATATTTGGGTCTAAATCCATAGGGATGGATTCAAATACTATTGTCTAACCAACAAATATGTGTAGGGAAGTTTATGTGAGACCAATGAATCTATCCCACTAATATCAATAAATATTTTCCCTTTCCATAAAATCTATACAATTCTTACTTTATAAATTTGATAGTTTTATAATAGGTGTGTAGAGTGATGTCCTAAAGTCTTGTTTCTTCACATTTCAAAATTTGCTATAAAATTGTCTAATTTGATTTTCTTTGTCTTGTTGATATAATTCACCAAAAATAAATTATAAAATAAGAAGGTAAGAATTATTTGGGTTAAGAAACCTAAAGGGAGTTACAACTACATATCTCATATAATATAATTAAACCCCACATATTTTTTTCATAATGTGAATGGATAATTTAAGTGAAGGTTTAAACTACCTATTCCTAGGTGGAGATGAAACTACATGAACATTTTCTTATCATTATTTTGATATGAGATGAAAATAAAACTATGAATGCAAGTGCTCGAGTAGAAATATATATTTTTTATATTTTTATTAGTCTTGAAATGATAAACTATTCTCCTTGACACCCCTTATTTAAATGTCATTATATAATATATATATATATATATATATATATATATATATATATATATATATACTTATCATGTTTGAATTAAAGACATATTGGAATACATTTAAAAAAAATAAAAATAAAATAACTAACATATATGTATTTAAAAATCAAAAATATTTAGAGAAGGGAAAATGGCAATAAAAATACAAAGGATAGACTCAATGTGACCAATGAATATATCTGAAAGGAAGAAACAATAAAAGATATAGGAAAAAGATATGTTTTAAATTACAAAATGAAAAAAATATAAAAAAAGAGAATACCATTGAATCACATAGAGAAAAATGTGAGAGATGAAAATGTAAAAATAAATGCTAGTAATCCCCTAATTTTAACCAAATATCCATATACACAAACCAATACTAAAAACTAACCTCGTACCAAAATTAGGTGTGTACATAATGTACATACTTTGATCTATGTATGTGAGTGAATTTATAAGTACATACATGTATAATAATACATAATTTAATAACATACCTTGACCTACCTAGGGACATGAAAATGAATCTTTTCACATATACCCATCCACAAGTAGACATTCCTAAAAATGATGGTTAGTCACAACAAGTAGTTAATGTTGAATCAATTTTAAAATGTAGTAATGTAAAACATAAATTAAAATGCAATTATATGAATTAATAAACCTATTGATACCAATTCAATCATTTCTCACAATAAAAAATACTCTATTATATAGAGAAATATTTAGACAATTTTTAGATATAGTTAGCACTTCTCTAAGAGTTCTTGTAAGCTAGTCTAGTTTTTTATCAAGGAAGTAAAAAAATGGATTATTTATATTTCTCTCATTTCATTAAATTTTTATCAATTATTTTTACTCAATGTTTAAATTTTTCATAAAATATTTGATATATTTCCCCTTTTAAGGTTAGGGATTTTGAATCTTGCTCATGTGCTCACTCATCTTAGAAGTAGAGTTAAAATAGCCATATGGTATAATTATATATGTGTGAATCTTTGAAAATAATTAAAAATACATAGAGGCACATTATGTAATTATCATAAAAAATCTTCATGTAAATCTCACATGTAAGATATAAAAATGATGTGTTCAAATGCCACATATAGAATAAAAAGCATTGTGTTAAAAAACCATAAAAAAACATAACTCTAGGTAATATTAGTATCAAAAGTGAAGGAAAAATATATGCCCAACTTGTAGGAAAAATGATAACTAATTAGTACATCCACATGGAAAAATATATATAGATAACATCAGGAAAATATGTATAGGTGTGTATAACCTATCATAAGGATGATATGATAGGGGGCATTATATTCCCCACTCTAAGATATATGGACCAATAAGGTGTCCATTATAAATTTTTTAGTATGAATAATATTATACAAAAATAAATATGTATTCATCCTCTAATGATGATGAAATAATTGAGGATATGGTGGAAATCACATGTCCTACCATAGTGGTAATAGGATAGATGTACAAGTAGTGTGTTCATATGAAACTTTATATTATAGATAACATTATGCAATACTCAATATATGAAAGTGTGGGGATAAATAGAATGCCCCACTATGGAAATATATAACAAAGTATGTTTCATGTATGAAAACAAATTATTTCAATGCATATGTAAGATAATTTCATATCCTAATATGGAGATATTGTAAAAATCATAAGACAGAAGGATGTGATAAATTTCACATATAGAAGAATATGTATAAATAAATCTCATGGAAAAATATATGTGGATACAATGCCCCATATTAAATTTATTGGTGTAAGTTAGGGAAGGGTATGTGAGTTTATTTCCTCCAAATGTCATAATATAGATATATGTCATAAACAAAGCTTAAAAAACTAGGTGTGGTTATTCTTATCACTCTGGAGTGCACCCTGCTTAAAGATGTGTGAAGCACACCCTCATTCCAGCTGATATAATTGGAAATTATTAGAGTGTGGTTCACTATGTACTGAGAATAACCTCTAGAGAGGGATGCTTCCCTTAATATTTATCTATTAAAAATAAAATAATGTTATTTTGGGATGAAAAGGGGAAGGGGAAATTGAATGGAAATCCTATCTAATGGGGTGATGCACCTAAATTTTTTATATCCTCTAGAAGATGTTGAAACTAATTCATGCATATAAATCAATAAAAATTCATAAATGTCCCCTAAGCATAAGTATTTTAGATGAAGGATTGAAAGAATTTTGGATTACAAAATTCCTTTTTTACCTCTTTAAATGGCCTGTAGAAGGTGAGATAGAAGGCAATCAGTGAGGAAGGGACCTACCAAAAGGGGATATAATCCCACTTATGTGATGATACACAATCAATTACACTCTATTCTCTATCAAAACTCATATGCAAAATAAATAAAATCTCCTTTATTGATGTATGGTCCAAAATATAGTTTCTTCTTCAACTCTAGAAATAATGAAAAATGGCTTGAAAAAAGATAATATATATTTCTAAAACCTAATATACAACCAATTTCATGTTTAAAATGAATAATTATTAGTATTGGATAGTTAACCAAAGATTAACTCCTTTTGAAATATTAAAACAAGTTTTTAAAATATCTCTAAAACTCTAAAAACATGCATGAAACTTCAAACTCTGGCATAAAAGGGAGATGGTGGGCCCATATTTGACAAGTAAATAATCATGCATGATGATAAACCAATACTTAAATGTATAACTCAAACTTAAACTAATTTGGAAGTGTGAAAGCCTTGATTACATGAAAACCAAGGAGAAAAACATGATTTTAACAAAAAATCAAGTGAAGCTTTGACCAATCAACTCTGAATAGCTCTCTTTTACATGAAAATGGACCTTGAAGAATTAAATGTGCATTAATATTCATGATAATAGAAAAATATGGAATATAAACTCCTTTTAGAACTTATTAAATAGCCATCCAACCCCAAACTTGAAGTTAATCATTTGACTAACTAGGCCTAAAGGTTAATCTATGTACCTGGACACCATTAAACCTAAAAAAAGAAATCATGAAACCTTAAAAAAAATGAATTAGACCTAGAAAAACTTTCCCCATCACAAAATATTTGATTTTTACGGGAAAACACTTGTCATTCAGTCAACAACGTTGAATAGGCCTATTTTGCTCCATTTTCATGGAGACTAGCCATTTTGATCAAGTTGGTTGGGACACTTTTGGGATGACTTATGACAAAATGAAGATTTTAGGATTAATAACAAGGATTAGGATTTTATCTCCATTTATTATATTTCATTTAACTATCTATTAAATCATTTTAGATTTGTTTCCATAAAAAACATGATTTATTCCCTCATCTGTATATCTTAATGCATAAAATTACCATTTATGGAATCCTCTCTAAGTTTAATTGACATTTGAAAAGGTTTTAGGTTGATAAATGATGATTTTATGGAAATAAAATTCACTTTTCTCAAAACTAGTATTTTAGGGGTTTAGGAGGGTTTTAAAGTTGAATCTTCAAAATGATGATTCATGAAGTACATACCTCAAAATCCCAAACTATTACCATTGATGTGTATCAAACTAAACCCCCCTAAAAGATTTAAAAATATTAGATTACCAAGAAAAATATATGAAAAGTTACCAAGTGGAGGAAATTTTCTTGTAGGGTTTAGCTTGCATTTTAGGTTTCCTATGCTCTTAACAATTATTCATAAATCAAATCCCCTCAACTGATCTCAATTATTAATGAATTCTAAGTACATACCATGTCTTGAAAGAACATATACAACTACAAAAAGTGGAAAAATTCACCAAGATGAAATTAAATCTACCATATATTTCTAATGCCTAAAAACATCATCATGGGACCTATACCATGTTATCAAAATACTCTAAAATTACATTTTTCCTAAAAAGTCAAAAAAACCCTTTTGGGCCTATATGCCTATTTTCTTGCATAATAATATATGATCATGTTTTCCATAATATTTGGAGTTTTTACACTCTTTAAAGGTTTTTTGTGATGTAACAACTTCATCCCATGCTTTCCAAACTTTTACCTGGGCTTAGAAACCTCTGTGGCACTCCAGAATGATGCCTACTCTAATGGTGACCTTCAACGAACATGCTGATGACTATGAAAAAATATAAAGTATATCCACTCACCCAATGGCCATGAAACTTTTTAAAAGGTTATTTTACTCATTTTGACCTTGTGTACCAAATTTCAAGTCAAAATTCCACCTGTAGCTCCTAGAATCCTCAATTTCCTTCAAACTTGACCCCTTGAGCATGGACTATCTACATTTTTGACTAATTTTTGGACTTTTGAAAGTATTTTCATGTTTTTTAATGTTTTAAATGTTAAATTCATCATTAATTATCATAATAATCTCTTCAAGAATCTTTAAAACAACCTCTATCCCCCTTTCTAGTATACTTTGACCTTCAAACCAGGCATTTAGGCCTCTCGAAATACTATGTTTAGCTATTATAAGTATATATTGATAAAATTGATAATATTTATTAGTTATTCCATATTTAAAAGTTTATTTTAGACTAATAAAAAATTAATTCCCTCCATATATCTCAATTATGATAATTTGACTCAAAACCAAGCTTTAAAGGCTTTCACTTGTGCATAGTCCATACAATGGCCTATAGGGTTTAACTATGTTGGTAATAAAAATTAATAATAATTATTTACTTATTATATCATATTATATTACCTCTATTATCATTATTTATAAATATACTTATATGTATCATTATGCTTCTCATCCTCCTTCATGCTTAGAACATGATTGTGTTGGTACTAAAACCTTTGTATGGCTATAAGTGTAGGTTTCTAAGATGATTTCATGTATACTATTTTAAGAGTCCATAATTTTATCCCCATAGTCTCATTAAAATTCATTTATTATCCCTATGACCCTTTTTCATGATCAATAAAACAAGCATGTACCACAATATTCCTATCTTTTCTTACCAACTTGAAGGTAGCCTACCCTTAGGTGACTATAGATGGTGTTGAGGTTTGAATTTTAGTAGTATATAATATATGTGAAGATCATTTTATTAATATTTATTATCTCAAATAATTATTTATCTCTTGATTAAGGTTTTGAATAATGAAACCACCTTAAAACACTATGTTAATGCTTACATACTACTTGGCAATCTTGGATATATGTCTATATGCTCTTGTTGCTGTAGGTGGAATATTTTTATGTATGAATGTATAATAGATTTTAAAGTCTATAATATTATTATTTTACCTTTTTTAATCCCACCTCTCACCTTAGATACCCCAAACCATTAAGAAACTTCTCAAGATGAACCACTGTATATATCTATGTGCATACTAGCTTGAAGATGTGCCTTTAACCTTATATGGTTGTAGATGGTGACTAAGAAATGTATGCCAACTGAGATTTCCTTCAATGGTTTGATATTTTGGGAAAAAAAACCTAATAATCACCTTATAAAACTAACTCCCTCATTCTATATCACCATCTTCTTTGAAACAAAACTCATTTTCCCTTATTCTAAAGTCGATTATGTTTTGACTTTTGTAAGGCTTGTACAGACAAAGTTTAAGGTCTGAGTATACCTTATGGGGTTTTATAGAACACAAAATGTTAATTATTATACATTATATATGATTATTTATTAAAAAATAAAATTATTCTTAGAAATTTTACACCATGAAGAAATTCCCTTGACCTTTAAGCATGATTCATATACCTAGTTGTAGCTTCTCTAAGCTAGCTATAGGCTTCATTTTTCCTTCATTAGCCCTTAAATAATCCTTAAGCCCAAAATATAGGTCTAACAAATATCAAGTCCAATCATTCATTTTTAACTTTTTCAAGAAGTTTCTCTGGAAATAAGCCCTTGAAAGGTTGTAGGTTATGTTTCCTTAGGTCTGATGTAGGTAAAGACTATGCTAAATACCTATAGGTGCATCATCATGGTGACTGTAGATGCTCTTTACCCAGACCTATGATAAACAAGGATAAAATATCTCCTTGAAAACCCTCAAAAATTTATATTTGTATGTACTTTCTCTCCAAAACATATAATCAACACGTCAAACACTTTTATCATGAAAATGGCCATCCCATACTTGACTATAGGTTAACTTTAGGGGTTTATATAGATGGTAATATCTTAAACAAAAACATTGTCATGTATATATAACCTCTAAATTTAATATGAAGTTAAATCCATCTTGAATATCTCTATTTGAGATCTAGGTCACTATTTCACACTCACCAATGTGAACTTAGAAGTATGACTATAAGTGCAATTGGCTATAGGTTAACATTGTGCCCTAGTTGTAACATAACAATTCATTTAGTGATGGAAAACCTATAAATTTATTTTTTATCATTTACCTCATCTAGGTCATTTCTTTGCTTCATAAGTCCTTTTGCACCAAAGGACTTAAACATAACCTTCCTTGAAATAGACCCTCCTTCCATGTTTGATTGTATGTAATTATTTGTGTATGAACTGAGGATTGAGGGCATGATTTCAGAAGATCACAAATGAGATTAAGTTTTTTGAAATTCAATATAATGCTTTAGAATCCTCAATTTATCCTTCAAGATAATGTGAAACCCTTTAATACTTAGATCATTACTCCACATCCTGCCTGCCAACTTGGAAGTATGGTTATCGGATGATATGAGCTATAGTTCACTTAACCTATACCTATAAGTTGATTTTTTCCCCTCAAGATGGCATCTCCTTTAAAAACTCTTATAAAAATAACAATCAATATGCCACTTATTGCCAATCAAGACTGGCTTCCCTCAAAGGCCATCTTATTACTATTTAGGCTTCCTTAAAAGGCACAGGCATATAGGTATAATAGAAAGGTCACTAGCCCTATTAAATACTCTATATGTTTTTTACCCTATCTCACTCTTTAATGATGATTACCATTTATTTCTTGAATCACTCAGACCACTATGTCACTATCACTTATGAACAAACTACTCCAATAACCCTTCTTTTAGTTATACTTTGATGCTTTGATTAGTCCATAACCCCTTTGTTCATGCTCATAATGATACTTGGTCAAGTTTTGGCTCCTTGATGGTGGTAATAGGAGATGGAAATGAGTGTAAGGGTGATATGACTATGAATGGAGAAGTTGGATGAACAATAAACTTGAAAATAATGGAAAATGGTTGAATATGGTAGTGAGATGAGGTGGATACGATGGTGGTCAGAAAGAGCATGGTAAAGGCTAGGATGATGGGACATATGCAAACTTAAACACTCAATCCTCTCACCAAATGAAAATAGAGACCATTTGAGGAGGGAAAGAGAACCTGATTCAAATTTAGAATTTTGTTAAAACCTCAAAATTTGTAAATAAGTCTTAAAATATGCTAATCTAGCCCCTTTTAAGACACATAAAATCATGGAGATGGGATTTATTGCCATGAAACAAGAAGAACCTCTGAGAATTATGATTTGAAATCAGGAAACCCTAAAGGAAACCTTGTAAACATGAACTTCTTAAAAACTTGAAGCTGCCATCTCCTTCCATGATCGTACAACTTTTCCTTGCAAGCTTGCTAACTATAGATCTATACTGGCTAACTTTGTAGGATTTTTTTACCTTTAATTAGATAAATAACATATGAAGGAGTCCATATAAATATATAAAAATTCCTTAAGATCTTGGAACAATTTTAATTTCCCTAAAACTCTACCCAAGTGGGAAGAAATTGAAGAAAATTGATTGTCTTCCTAGTTGTAAGGTAGCAAAATTTCACCTTATTTTAACTAAATAGTTCATGAGCCTAGATAATACAATTTAGGTTCTAATTGGACCATTATTAATCCCTTTAAGTCTATTTTTGTCACCCCAAATTTGAGATCTATACCCTTCCTCAGTAGTCCATACCACTCCCAAACATGTAAGCAGGTTTCCTTGGGTAAATTGGGCCAGTGCTAATAGAAGATTGGTTTTTGGCTTGTATGGCCATGAATTTTAATGAAATTTATGTTGAATCTTGAGATATGCCCTTAAAATGTAACCCTTAATCTGTACTATATGAAATTTTTACTTGTAAAAATGAAGAAAAAGAGTCTCTTTTTGCCTTTTAAAAGCCAATTCAAGATCCAACCACTTTAAATAGAATTATTTAGAAGAATGAAATGCCAAATCATGAAAAAATAATTTGTTTAACCTTTTTTCATGTTTCAAAATTGCCAATTTGGTATGTGTGAGCTATTTTGGGGCCTTTTTAGGCTATTTAGAATATGAAAACACCTTTTTATGACTTGAAACTTAGGAGTTAGGATATTTTCACGTTTTTGAACATATTCAAAGATTTTTTTGGGATGATTTAATGACCTTTGAAACAATTTTTTGAATTTTTTTACCATAATTAGTGATTTTAAGGCCACAAATGACTAATTTGACCAGCTATAAAGGGCTATTGACCAATTTTTTGAAAGTTTTGAGTTATGGGGGTAGTAACTTGACCTTGACAAGTCAAATTAATAATAGGTATGATACTACCATAGGATATAAAATTTAGATAATGTCTTTGCTCAGGAAAGATATGGAAAATGAATAAAACAAATAGAATCCAAGGGTATGATTCCCCTATTGATAGTGCATAATTCATGAACATAAATGTGTATAACATATAGTTATGTGTGTACTAAGTATAATAACCATAATATGACAAGTTTTATGAGTATGATATAGGGCATATGGGAGTCTTCTAATGTAATAACACAAAGCACATAGGTAACAAATATCCATGTGAATAACATGATATAATTAAAACTCAAGGAGATAATGTGGGCATGATGCCCCAAAACCAAGGATAAATTTATATATGTTGTGTAGTTTTGTAGTCTCATATGTAAGAAAAAAAATTATTTATTGCCCCACATGGAAATATCTATAAAATACAATCAATGATGAGAGGTATAAATAAGATGGTCTGAGGCTCACTCTATATGCACATGCATGTGTGCACGCACACGCGCACACACACACACACACACACACACACACACACACACACACACACACACACACACACACACACACACACACACACACACACACACACACACACACACACACACACACACACACACACATCACAAAAATATTAAGTATATAATTAAGGGTATGAGTTCCCTAATGTAAAATCAAAAAAAGAGCCCATGGTATGTAACTATATGCACATGAATAACACATGTTAAACTATGTACTTAACTTCCCAAGGTCTGGCTGAGGTATTTGATGTAATGGATGGGCTATGGGTTTAGTTGGTTGTTCAAGAGAATGGGATTTTGGATAGGTGGTATAAATGGATTCTTTTGAAGGAACCAAAATACCTCAGTAGCATATTTATTCTCATTGAGATAATAAAATTATGTGTAAAATGATATCTAAGTTACTTCAATTTTTGATATCATAAAAAGGCAAAGTTCTTGGCCAATACTAGGATTAGGGACATGAGGGAAATTGGGTTGGATGACTCATGGGAGCTCTAATATGTTGGGTTGACTTTGTGTAGTCAATGTCATACACTACGTGTGAATGATATAGGATGATGATAGACCCAAGGAGAATAAGGATATGTAGATAGGAGGCTAAGATTGGATGATGTTGTAATGACTCCCTCTATTTTGGGTAAGGATGATGATAGGTGGATCGAGAATGCATTATTATTCTTCTAATGTGACTAAGGAGTCTATGATAAGATGAGGAATAGGGGTGGAGTGAAATACCTCATGTCTTAACCCAGTGATAATATAGTATTGTGAAATTATTATGGTACTAGGTGATATAACTTTAAATAATATACCATAATATACAAAACCTTGTGTCTTGGGAAAGATAATTTGAAAGAGGTAAGGTAGAAGCAAAGGAAAAGTGTATGAGCTTGTTTGAGTAATGGCTTGTAATTTGTGCTTGCTATAATGTTGAAGAAATGCTTTGTATAGGATGCTTTCTTGTGTAGATGGATAAGGGTTATATAGGATGTGGTTTATTATGTGTGTTGGAAAGGATTTGGGTATGATCTAGGGCTTGCATGTGTTAGCAAATACATGTTTATTAAGTTTTTATTATTTTTTGGCTTTTCTTGTTTCTATATAAATACATGTTTATTTGTTTAAAATGAGGAATTGAAAGTAAATGAAATCAAAAACTCTTTTTTAATATTTTTCCAAGGTTTAAAGTGCATGTAAAGGAGAGAAGGAACCTATTTTATTGTGCAAGACATTGATTATTCCTAGATTTATTTTTATACAAACTAGATGACAATGATTTTGTTTTTTTAATTATTTTGTATGAAATAAAATAAATATGTAATTCAAATATATATATGAAATAAATGTGAGAGGAAATATTATTTAAGGAAATAGTTACACAACACTTTATTTGGATTTTTTTCACAAACAAACTAGATTATCTCTTCAACTTATCGAATTTTCTCTAAACAAGGTTTTTTAAACGAATTGCTAAGATGGAAATAAGAAATGAAAGTTATAATTTTATGTTTTAAAGAGGAAAATAAAAATACTCTTCTCTCCAAAAATAAATAAAATTATAAATATACTACCCTTCTATATGCAGCTATGATTGTCTAAATTTTTATGATTTCCTAGTTGACTGTTCAAAATGCAATAAATTTGTTTATATCTTAAAAAATAAAAGTTGTATTTATTGAAAATGACTTGAATATTTACTAATATATTTAATATAATTATTGATAAAATGTATTTCTAATTATAATAAAACTAATATACTAGAATGAAAACATAAATTAAAGCTAACTATCTTTTTTAGCAAAGACAATGAAATGAAATAGATCTCTTTCCCTATAAAATTTTCTCTTCTTCTTAATATGGAAACTAATATATCACAACAAAAACCACACTAAATATATTTAATAAATAAACATGTGTTATAAAATTAAATATAAATCCAACTTGACTAAATCATAGATCATCTAAAGTGCATGTGATGGTTTTGATAAGATAATCCTCAGTATGCTAACTCCTTATGATTTTGTATAGATTATAGAAACTCTCTAGTTGGAGGATAAACAAGATTTGGAAAAATATGGGAAAAGAGTAGACACAACCACAAGTGGAGATCAATTAAATTTAGGTTGGCTAATGCCTTGGATTATAAATTATAAATTACTTACACCAAAAAAATGTATTCACTTATAGAAATGTAGTTGACAATAAAGTTTGAAACTTTAGTCAATTGAGAAAAGGTTGTGTATACAAAAGCTTCATAATAGAAACTTCTAATGATAATTTTTGGATCTAAAATCAGGCCAAAATTGGCCTTCTTATAGAAAGACTCAGGAGCTTGCATGGGAGAGTTAAATAAGTCCAATAGGGAGTTAAAAGTAACTAAAGAGGATAAAAAATAAAATATGGGGTGAGTTGGGCTTGATTGGAGGTGAACACAAGGTGATAAAAATATAAAATGTGATGGTTGTCATGTAAAACATATTAAAACTAGAATCATGAGATCTAATTTTGAAAGATGTTTGAACTATGATATAACTATTGCCTTATATAGGGTATAGTTGAAAAATCACTACTTAGAATGACAAAATGCCATTATAAATTATGAAATAATTGTTATTTTAATATAGAACCACTACTTGCTTTCAAAACCATTTCCTAAGTTTTAAAACTACGATGAAATATGTGTAATAGAAGATATGGTTCTATAATGGAGGGGGGAGGTGGTATCACATGGAGTGTTGATTCCATCACACACGGCCAATTTTTCAAATGAGGTGAAATGACCTATGAAATCCAAAATCAAGAATACCAAAGGTGTTTAAGGGAAGAGTAGGAAGGTATATGGAGGGGAAAGAGATAAAGATTTCCATGTGGATCTCAAAACAAGAAATCACTACATCATCATCAAATTCACATTGAGAGTGTCATACCATGTAAATTTTAGGTGCATACATATTTCCCCTTAGGATGGAGCCTGATCATGAGTTGGTGATGTGTAGTCTTGAGTAAAGTGTATGAAAAGAAAATAAGATGTTAGGAATACTTACCTTAACCAAATGATGGAGTGGATCTAGTTAAGACTCCACACAACCTACAAACAAAATACAAGATTCAAGTGTGATTTTAACAAAAAGTAGAAAATAAACTATGTAATTAAAACATGGAAATAATACATACCATACATGTGGGGGATATCATACTATCTAGACCATCACATCATGGGACCAAACCTAGTGCAATGTCATCACATACCTACAAAACTATAAAAATGTAGAAATAATAGAGAATACTTTTAAAATTTTAGTTGTAAAAATGTTATTTGTGAAATTTAGGACAAATATGATTTATAAACATGAGAATAAACATTAAAAAAATAGCATTCCAAAATTATAAAATTTTTGAACTAAATTAGCTAGTTTGGGGCCTAATATATTCAAAAACTTTCCAAAAACAATTCATCTGTGTTATTTTCCTTAAGATAATTTTGATCTAGATTGTTGGTGATTGTTTTGAGTGAAAAAGTAGTCAACAATATGAGGGAGATGTGATGATGGGGAATGTGCCACTGGGAGAATTTGTTGGGCATGATTAGGTTAGTTTTGTTCACCCTTTCACTTTAGCCCTAAATTTATAATTTCAAAAAAACTTGGTTAAATTCCAATGAATTTTGAAATTTTCATATTTTTAGTATTACTAGGGGTAGTTTAAGGATTTGTGATATTTTTTTATTTTGAGTGAATTTTTGTGGGTTCAGGAGTGGTTCCCTAGGAATAGGAGTGACTCCCTAAATTTTTGGTACTTCTAATATCCAATGAGTTAGCCATACTTAATCGAGTGGGGATACTTTAGATAACATGGGTGAAGATCACCCCCACCTCTAGATAGATACTATGTGATCTTTTGACTTAGTAGGACCCTAACTATAACACTTTTATATTCCCCTAGGCCCCAAGAGAGTGAAAAATCACCCTCATTAATGTGTATCAAATAAATGGTCTGTAAGACTTGTATGTTGGTATCTATTTAAGATGATGATAACCACTTTGAGGCACATAGCTAGGCCAATAAATTTGGAGACTTCAATGTACCTAATGCTAGTGTAAAGCATAGGGTGAGAATTTCTTAGATTGAGGGATTAGCGATCCCTAATCTAAAGAAATATATCATTGGTATCCTTATTACTAAATTAGTGGGAGATAAGGGTACAGATAAGATTTTGTAAAGTTATTCATTGATCATGTGACATATGAAAGAGAGAGGGGCATGATACACATCAAATTAATAGATTTAAACACAAACTTACAAAGACTTGTATCAATTAGATCACCTACGAACACTTTCTTTTAGACACCTAACCATCATCATGGACTGAGTCTATGAAAGGAGGATCCACTATCAAAGGGGCATTCCAATTGGTGAACCAAGAGATATTTAGGCCACCAAATGAATAGACATGGTGCCTTTTCATGCTTTACCCTAAGCTATGGGGACTTTGACAGTAGTATATTTGATTTACCTTTCCTACTAGGACATGGTTGGGAAATGGGAAAATAAGGGATTCTATCTTGCCAAATATTCTAAAGCCTCATAGGTTCAAGATATGTTATTATATTTTGAGGTAAACACCATGGATTAGGTTCCCCTATAGTTTGTTATGCCCTACATAAGTAAACTCCCTATCCATGGAGTCATGTATAGGGGTATCCATGAGGTAAGAGCTAATTTTGGGGATAATGACACAACACCCACTCATGAGAGGGGTACATATCACTTGATTAATTTGATACGCAACCATATGAAGAGGATAAACCAAATCTTTTTAGTACTACATTGGTCCACCACAACCACCATCACTATAGGACCCTAATTGGGGGGACCCTACATAGTAACAATAACTAGGAGATGGATATAATGAGGCTCAAGTGTATGTTTATATAGAGAAAAACCTATAAATATATGATGAGGATCCCATTGAGGATGACTCTAATCTAGAGTGACATGAGGGAGATCTAGGTAAAATGTTTATTTTTCTTCATTTGTGATTACAGCTCACATTTTGATTCCTTCTAGTTAGTTAGCTTATTTTACATGTTTATTATTTTTATATTGTCTTGATCTAATTCATCATGTATAATTTAAGATTAAAGATATTATGGGTGGTTAGATGTGGATGATTAGGGATACCCTAATTAACCTTTTTTAATTGAGCACTAGTTAGACTTAAGACTAGTTTTTGGTTGACCTTGGGCTTTATGTAGGGATCGATTACCATACATATGTCTTTACCCTAGTGTACCATGTTTTGGTGTTAGTGAAAAAATTAAGGATTAAGAACAACACTCTATTTGCTATATAAAGGAGGTTAGAGGACCTAATATATACCATGGTGGGTGGGGGAGGTGATAGAGCCACCATCCATAGGATAGGGAGGACAACATCAGAGGGAGGATTGGCTAGGAGTCAACATCCAAGTTACTAACCTACATATAATGGAATTGATTTAGAGGGAATACTAGTAGGAGATGCCACTAGAACCAGAATGCCAAACACTCTTCAACATCAAGACCCTCCTAGCAGAGGAAGAGAGGTTATTGAGACTTATTACATATGTTTTTTATACCATTTTATATGTTGATTCCTTTTTATATACTTTAAGGCATATTGGCCCTCTATAGAGGTGTTTGTATCATACATTTTTGTTGTATAAACTTGACAATTTACATGATATATAGATGTTTTCTTGGTGTACCTCTTTATTACATGTTCTTATGTGTTATTCAATGTAACTTTAATTTTCATATCAATTTTTTAGTTCATGCACTCTAGATGACTAGACATGTGATGGTGTAGATGTATATTTATCTCTTTTTTTTTTTGTATGTTATTATGGGAATCGCTTATGTACATGTGGAAACAAAATATATGTAGATTGTGTAATGTGATGGATGTATACATGTACATGACTAATATTTCACTAATGTCCATTTTGAAGGTTATTACTTAATTTCTTTATTCATACAACATAAGACTTTTAATTTGTAGCAAGGAATGAAAATAGGAATAGGATAAATGTGAGATAATAAATGAGGTGAAAACCATAAATCAAAATTTTGTAGGACAAAAAAATATGACATAATCCTTATGAGAAAAGGGGAATATTTACTTATTGATAAACTTATAAAATAACAACTTTATTGGCTTCATATAGAGATAACTATCCATAATAGTACTAGTAAATGAGAAAAGGTTACCTTATTAAAACACAAACATGTAGGCAAGCTCTTTGAATATATTTTTATTTGGATACTTTTTGATTCAGTAGTATTTCTTTTAAATTTGATTTTTACTTCTTTTCATGACCCCCTATGCTTAGTCTCATGTGACTAGGAAGGTACATGGTCTCATAAGCAAAGGATAAATGTAGGTGAGTAAGTACATCTCTCTCCAATGCTAACCCCACACAACTAGTAAGATGTGAGGGATCAATACCAAAGGTTAACATAGGGAGATATGTATAATTTTGACTTTTCTATTTTCATAAGATTTTGATTCTCATAAAAGTATAATTTTATCTTTGTAAGGCTTTTACCACATAATCTTGGTCCCATAAAACTAGTAATATGCAAGGGCTCATCATTAAGGACCAAGATGGGTGGGTAAAGCTACCTTTTTTTAGGCATGTAGTGTTTTTTTTTTCCAATGGTACTATAAGGAGAGGGTTTATTATATACAAGTTTTTAGACTCCATTATAGGTTAGAATTTTTCTAATTTATGCAAGAATATGTGGGTAAAGAAGTTTAATTTACTTGTAATAACTAAGAGAAATACCAATGTGACGTGCTAATTTTGAGAATGCATATTATGGGGTGATAGGGTAATCTAAGAATGTGAAGATGTGATATGTTGCATTTTGAAAGTTTCTATATTGTTTGAACTAAACAACTAAACAATCATGAAGTAACACATCTATTATAAAGGTGGACATATAACATATGAAAATCTAACATAAGTGAGAATAGGGTGATATATAAGAATTATATATAGAAATATTTTAGATGAAAAGATTTTATAGACTCACCAAAATCTTTACCTTCTAAAGTTCACAACCAACAGTCTCTATTGTTAAAATATTTTATCACTAGGTAGGGACCTAACTAGTTGAGTATATATTTTTGACCCTCTCCTTTGTTATTTTGAATTCAACTATTAATTATAAGTATGAGATTTCCTATATAGATTGGGTGTTTGTGGGTATAATTATGAAACCCATAATATGATTGGTGGTCATAATTAAATTTTTATGCTTGAACGTGGTATCTACCCATGTGTGGATAGGCACCTTTGAGAACTCAAACACCCACTCATCATGAGTCTTTCTTGACATAGTAAATAATCAAAGATAGTCTTATAGCTTACATAAATAGGGGTTACACATGGATAATTTTAAACCTTCTAATGTTATATCAAAACACTCATGTGATGTCTTATTGAGATATATTCTAAGATTAATTGATTTTATGGGAGGGGGAGGGTGCCTAACTTTGAGAATTTTTAGGTAATCATGCATACAAATTTTTATCTTGATAGTTCCTATCATTAAGGTATGACCACTATTTTAAATCATGGGCATGGTTAATGGAAGATGAATGTCTTGGATAAGTGGCCTAGAACTGATGGGGTAACTTAGACTATCACTTTCCTTTACATGATGAAGTGTCTAATGATCATGATGGTAATGTCATAATGATCCAATTAAAACCCCATCATCCTTTATCTTTCATTCATATGGATATTGTGAATGATGGGAGGGAGGAGGATATCAAGGGATAATATACTATCACATCCTCCCTTATGAGTGGCTATTTGGTCATTAGATATATTAGAAATGAGAGACTCTATCCTATTTAATTTTATGAAATTAGATTCTAGTATCATTGGATGGGGAATGAAGCATGAAGATGAGGAAGACATAAATTCAATAGGTTGGTTGATTTATCTTGGGAATGTTTACATAAAAATTAAATCAAATTCTTTAGTGACCTCATGGGTAGCAATCATTTACAATTGAATGTGATTGGCTTTGGTTTGATATACTTTATAAACTTGGTTTACAACTAGATGTAAGTCATTTTGGATCCTTAAGGTTTTAATACCTATGTATTTAAAAATGATGATTATAATCAATAGGTCCTCATACTCAGCCCAATTAATTATACACTCTAACTCTAATTTGAATACAAAAGGCATAACCCACATTTTGAGAGAAATGAGAATTACCAATTTCCTAGAGCCTATGTATCACTTGGATCCATCATAGTGAAGGACTTACTAATCATGAGTAGAAGGTGGGTAGTCATTAGGTAATATTTCTTCTTCCTCTAATATTTTGACCATGTAAATGCCATAAATGCTAGCTAATCCCTTTTAGGGTCCTTAGTTTTGTATCTCAAGAAGATGATGAGTCCATCCTCAATGTGGGGTGAATGAAAGGGCTTGTGAAGGAGTGTATGGATTAGTCACACACTATAGATTGAGGGAATAATCTCTAGGAACCTACAGGTTTATTTTATGATTTATGGGTTGATGAAGGTAAGAACTTATAGAAATTTGAAAGATTACTTATTTGGCTTTTTCTTTTGGGTTGGAAGTATGTTAACACACTTAGGGTTTTGTCTAGGAGTAGAGAGTAATCCAACATAATTTGGATAATTTTTTAGTTGAGGAGGTGCATAGGTATATTTATGCACCTCATAATACTATGGATAGGACATGGATAGTACTATTTGACTTATCATTATATGTGGGAAGGCCTATAAGAAATAAGTGAGTAATTTTTTATGATCTTCCTCCTTTGTGATAAGAAAAAGAGGTTTCTCTTTTCAAATCCATGGGTAACCATGAGTTCTAATGTTGATTTCTATCCTATCAATAGTCATGGTGTGAATCTCTTCTTTCAGAATTGGGATGGCTTGGGGAAGAAGAATGACCTATCTTCTTGTCAATGGACTTTGAATATGATGAGAAATAAGACTAGGTGTAGGTCAGAGGAGAATGACCAACATCTCTAGAGGGAAAAATCCTAATGAGTCAAGGACCCTATAAAATTGGTATGGTCCTATCATAGCACATTCTTCAAGAATATTTTGAAGTGGCTCAGAAGTGAAAAGAGTGGAACGTGAATTATGATTTGCTTTTGTATGGTTGGATTTTGTTTAGTCATAGTGATAACCATTTAGATGGTTATTTTAGAGGGGTATTCCTTGTTCCTATACACTTTTACCATGAAAAGGTCTAGTAGGCTATATAGCCCCTCTTGTGGTTGTTGGCCTGCAAACCCATAGAATTCATAGGTCCCCACTCCTTTCAGATTGAATGGGATAATTAGGGGAGTGTCCTTATCCAAGAGACTAATGATTATAGTGGTATAGATGGTGTAAACTACCACAATGGTGATTAGTTTTGAGTTAAATATCTTTTCAATTATGGTATGCCTTTTTATTCTAGTTTATTATTTATTACGTCTTGAGTTATTTTTTCCCATTTCTTTAGGAAGACCACTTTGGGTTTTGGGAATCTAGTAACATCAACCAATTGAAGGGACTTTGTGACTCCATTCGTAGGTAGGTGGTAATCAATGTGTAATATAGGTTTCTTGTAAGTGGTATCTTAAAACATATAAAATGGATTAGGATCCCCTTGGGATATGAAAACCATTCCCAAGTGTAGTAATTAGACTTTTTGGAATAAGATGGAAGGGATGACCTTCATTCAGTGTATCTAAGGTCTTCCCAAGATCATATTGTAATTGGTACCCTTGTATATGATGTATAACTTTATTAGTACCATCATGTGACCCAAAGTGATTAGGAGTACAATATTCCCCATAGAAGTGTATTTGAGACTGTTGTATCCTCACAGAGTGTTACACATTTTAGAATAGTATGTTTCCTTATAACCAAGGTTTTGCAAGAAGGAAAAGGGGATTATGTTGATAGTCACTCCATCATCATCCATGGTTCTCTTCAAATAGTTGTCATATATCCATAATTGTTAAAATAAGGATATATCTCCCCTACTAGGCATTTTAGAGTTAGGGGAAGGCTTCATAAATCAAATAAATAAAAAACATTCCATAATTTGTGACTAGGTAAGAACATATCCAAATCAATGCAATTATTTTTATCCTATAGAGGAAAGGTGACACTAGATAAATGTTCTAGTCCTAAGTCATTGAGAAAGGGTGACCAATGGGTGGGCGAGTTATTTAGAAAGTAAAGGAATGAAATGTGGGAGAATGTTATGGTCAAATCAAAGTTTTCCATATGTTTAGGAATTGACTTTGTTTCTAAGATGTTTGAGGGGTGGATATCCATGGCTTGATACTTTTTAGTGTGAGTAATAGTGTTTTATTATTTTTCTAATTCTAATTCCAAAAATCCTATCATCTTAGTTTTTCCTTTCACTCCTAGTTGAGGATACACATTAGGGTTTGTGGTTCCCAAGGTGGAAGCCTTGCCATCATAAGTGCCTATCATTATGGGTTATCTAGGTTTAATGTGTTAAACCTGCATGTTACCACATTATTTAATCTAAGTGACATGTTATTGATGGTTTGGTAAAGGTTTCTGGTAGATATGTAGGTTATAGATTTGGGGACAATAGGACCATTTGAAAAGATTTGGGTGTTTGTACTGGGGTTTCCTAAGAACATGTCCATGAATGTTTGTATTTGGTCCTCTTAGAGTCTTTATATGAATTTGGTATAAAACTCTATATATCCAAGTGTCATAACCTATGACTCTATGGAATAAGAAATGAAATTTGGCATTGTGATCCATAGGTCTCATATTTTGTCCTTATTACCCAAACCCTTGTTAGTTATTTCACAAGTAGTAATTTTGATTTTAGAACTAGGGGTATTATTTTCCTAATTGGTATTGATTTTGGTTATGATTTTGATATTGCATATTATGAGGTGTAAGTTAGTTAAAATAAACCACATGAATAGAAGGAGGGGGATTTTGGTTCATTGGCCCTCCATTATTAGTGGTGTTATCATTATGTTTAGGTTGATATTGATTGTTGTTTATGGGGTTTTGCCTCTTACTTTGATTAGTAACACCATCAGTGGTAGTGTTCATATTTCAATTAAGTATTTTGGGACCTTAGTCATTTACAATATTTTTTCTTGTATTTTTAGATCCCTTACTATTTTGACTAGGGTGATGATTCACCCATTGGTCCCATAGGTATACCAACCACTATCAATGACTGCCTAATCAATACTAGGGTGTTATTGAGGGATTAATATGATTGACAATAGAACTTATAGATGTCCTACTACATTTCCTTTTTAATAAAATAGATGAAAATATCTCATAAATCCTATTAATCCATGTTGGGTGCATTGTTAGAGGAGTATAAGACCTACCACCATCTCATGATGAAATGGGTGACCAAATTGTATTTTTGATTGATGTGAAATAAATCACATATTCTAGTCTTTAAAATTCTATTAATGTTAAAGGCTTTGATGAACTCAACCATAAGATGGAAGAAAGAGTGTATAGACCCTTCAAGGGGGTAGTAGTACCAATTGAGTGTTATCCCCTTAAGGTTTTTGGGAAAGATCTTTATAGTAGCCCCATCCCAAGTTAGGAGTTTCCTAATGGTATAAGTGTAGGATTTTACATGTGCATTTGGATCTCCATTCCCTTTGAAATTGGGAAGGTCTAGTAGGGTATGTGGAATAATAACCCCACTTATATTAGTGTTTAAATTCTCTTTGATATATTCAATGTAGGTCCCCATAGTGTTAAATTTTGTTGTTATTAAAGTGGGACTAGCGTTAAAGGGAGGAGTCATATAGGGATTATTTTGGTTACTTCTAGAGAGAAAATAAGAAGCTTGATAGGGTGAAGTAAAATAATCGATAAATTATTTGTATGGATTAGTGGAGTTGTTACATGTGAAATTAAGGAGGGAATTTATTATATGTAGGAAGAGTGGTGATTATATGTGGTGGGGTATGTGTATTTTGTGTGTAACATGATACTACATAGGGTGGGATATAGCCTATCCATAGAGAGGGATTATACATGGGAGACACTTGGCTTGGATGTGTAAATCACAATAGGTTATTGGTTATAACATCATTTTATAATGGTGGAGTGTATGTGTATACACTCATTAATGGAGTTTAAATATGTATTTGATAAGATGAATGCATCTTTGAGGTATAGAGGTTGGGAACTTCATGAGTAAGGATATGTCTAAGAGGTTGGTGAGAGATATGATTCTATGACATTATATGATCTTGTCATGGTGGAAGAATGTAGGTTTATTATTGTGATGGGTAGTTTTTCATTTTAATGGGAGAGGAAGATGGATGAGTTGTCATAGGGGGTTTTGGGCCCATCGCTTGACCTAGAGATTATTGACTATTATCTAGGTCATAGATATGATCCACTAGGGTATTAATGATATGGTTTGGATTGGTGTTGGTGTTGGGCCCATGGGTATCCAATATAGGATGGGTAGATGAATGAGATGGGGAAACATAAGGGAATTGGTTCAAGGTGGCTTTTTTAGGATTAGTGTTTGTGGTCGATGGTAATTGGTTGGAGGAATCTTGACCCCTAATGAGAAGATGCACCACATATTACTTATAGTTAACCTCATCTGCTAAGTGACAGGTCCTTCCTAGGTAATTATCATATTTGGTGATGCTTATTACATATATAATTTTCAATCTAATGGATTAAATTGTGGCCATATAAGGGGTGATCATGTATCTACCCATAAGGTTCATGGTTTTAGAGTCAAGGTAGCTATTTATGGTTCTAGATATGCCACATATCTCTTGAATGATAACCTCACTCCTTATCTGAGTGTTGGGTAATGAGTAATTTAAAGGTGTGTATTATATGTTAGTGTCAAAGGTTGGGTTGTTCTAGCTCACCAAATAATTATCACTAGAGTTTAGTTGTCTTATCATATAGTCCTATATGCCAAGATATTTGCTAATGATTTATATAGGCATATTCTAGGGTTATATGGATACCCATATAATAAATGGAAGGAGGGAAGAAGTAAAAATGAAAGGAAAAGAGCAAGAAAGGGATAATAAAATCATGAAATACTTCATGTCAAGTTCACCAATTTATATGAACATAAATAACACATGTTAAAATATGCACTTAACTCCTCAAGGTCTAGCCAAGGTAACTAATGTAATGTATGGGCTATGGGTTTGGTTGGTTGTTTGATGGAATGGGATTTGGGATAGGTGGTGGCAATGGGTTCTCATAATGGAACAAAAATACCTTAGTAGTGTCTCAATGCTCATTGAAAGCATAAATTTGTGTGTAAATAGAGATCCAAGGTCCTTTAGTATTTGATATCACAAAAATTCAAAGTTTCTAGTCAATACTAGGATTAGGGAAATGAGGGGAAATAGGTTGGATGACCCATGGGAAAAGGTCTACTATGTTGCATTGACTATGTCCAATCAATGTCATACACTGAGTGTGAATGATATTGGATGATGTTAGATCCAAGGAGAAGAAGGAGATGTCGATGGCATGGTAGGATTTGATGATTTTGTACTGATACCCTCTATTTTAAGGAAGGATTATGACATATGGATCAATAATTCATTCTTGTTCTTTCAATGTGATTAAGGAGTCTGTGATAATATGTGGAATGGGGGTGGAGAAAAAGACCTCATGTCTTAACAAAGTGCCATTATTATATTTTGTAATTATGGTGGTATAAGTTTCTCTAACTCTAGGGAATAGACTATTTTGGATAAGACTTTGTACCTTGATATGGGTCATCTGAAGGAGGCTAGGCAAAAGCCAAGGAAAAACACATGAGCTTATTTAGGCAATAGCCTGTAATGTGTGCTTGATAGAATGTTGAAAAAATGATTTTTATAGTATTGTTATATGTATGTACAAGTATTATATTGTATGTGGTTCATTCCATGTGTTATTAAGGATTTTTGGTATTATCTAGGGCTTTCATGTGTTAGTAAGGCTTTTGACATTATTTTTGTTAAGTTTTTATTATTTTTCTACTTTTATTAGTTTTATAGATATAAATATTTGTTTAATAAAAATGAGGTACTGAGACTAAATGAAAAATATATTTTTTTTTTAATATTTTTCCCAAGGTTCATAATGCAAGAAAATAATTAGAGAAGGAACCTATGCTATTGTGAAAGACACTAATTTTTTCTATCTTTATTTGTATGCAAACTAGATAATGATGTTTTTATTTTTTTTATTGTTTTTTATGAGATGAAATAAATATGAAAATTTAATATATATATGAAATCAATGTGAAAATAAATATAATATAAAATAACAAGGACACAACACTTTCTTTTGATTTTCTTTATTCATAAACAAACTAGATTAACATTTTAACTTCGCTAATTTGCCTAAACAAGTTTTTTGAATAAATTGATAAGATGAAAACAATAAATGAAATTTATGATTTTATGTTTAAAATAGGAAAATAAAAATAATATTATATCTATAAAAATAAATAAAATCAGCAATATACTACCCTTGTGTATGCACCTGTGATTTTCTAGGTTTTTATGATTGCCTAGTTGACTATTTAAAATGCAAGAAACTTGTTTAGATCTTGGAAAGTAAAAGTTATATTGGTTGGAAATAACTTGGATATTTACTAATATATTTACTATAATTATTGATAAAATGTATTTATAATTGGAATAATACTAATATATTGGAATGCAAACACAAATCAAAACTATCTTTTTTTGGTAACAAAGACAATGAAAAGAAATATATCTCTTTTCCTATCAAATTTGTTCCTTTTATGAATATATAAATAATATTAAAAAAAAACAAACTAAATATAATCTAATAAAGAAATAAATGATGGAAAATCAAAGATAACTCCAACATGACCAGGGCATAAATTAGTTGAAGTGCATGGGATGCTTTTTATAAGAGAATCCTGAGTATGCTAGTTCCTTATGCTCTTGTATAAATTATATAAAATCTCTAGTTGGAGGATGAAAAATATCTATAAAAATATGGGAAAAGAGGATACATAACCACAAGTGGGGATAATTTTAGGCTATCTAATGTCCTAGCTTACAAAGTCTAAGTTACTTACACTAATAACAATTCTTCACTTATAGTAATGTCATTGACTCAAAAATAAAAAAAGGTTGAATCTTTAGGAAATTACCGTAGGGTTGTGGATATAAAATATTAATATTAATAACTTCTAATGTAAACTTTCATATGTGAAATCAGGCCAAAATTGGATTTTTTGTAAAAAGAGTTTGGATCTTGCATGGGGGAGTTCAAATAAGTCCAATTGGGAGTTAAAGTTAATAAGAATTAAAGAGGATCAAAATTAGAATATGGAGTGAGTTAGGCCTAATTGGATGTGAATAAAAGGTGATAAAAATATTAAATTTGAGTTTATTCATGTAAAACACATCAAAATTGGAGTCATTGGAGCTAATTTTGGAAGATGTTTGAACTATGATAGAATTGTCTCCTTATGCAAGGATAGTTGATAAAACACCACTTAGAATGATAAAACTTATAATATAAATTATGAAACTTATAATATTTTAATATAAAATTATTTCTTGGTTTCTAAACTACCACCTAAGTTACAAATCCACCACAGTGGTTGTGTAATATAAGTGGTGGTTATATAATAGAGGGGGGAGGTTGTGTCACCTAGAGTGATAGTTCCATCACACATGATAAGTTTTTAAAATAAGGTGAAATAAGATATGAAATACAAAAATAGTGGGACCAAAGGGGGATAAGATAAGAGTATGAAGTTAGAGGGAGGGAAAGATCTAGAAATTTCACTATGGAGTACAAAATAAGATATCATTACATCATCACTAGATTTTTAATGGAAGTATTGCACCATGTAAATTTTGGGTGCATATAATACCCATGTAAATTAAATATTAATAAAACTAGGTATAGCCATGAGTCACATGTGTAGTAGTATAATTATGGTTGAAATGACACCAAGTCATGGGTAATAGATAAGTACCGATCACAAGGTATGCTAGATAGTATGCAAGACACATATCTAATAATGAAAAAATATAATGTTAATAGCTATGTAACACATAATATGTAGGTAATAGAAAGATATATATAATCAATGTAAATGGATCAATATGATGAATGGGAATAATTAAATATATCACCATGCTAGACCACAATCCCACCATGGCTCACATTTAGTGATTTTATAACTTGGTCCCCTAGCCTACTCAGTATCTAGGTTGGAGTCAATGGTAGGCTAATGTGATCAATTAGATGACTAAATATATCTAAATCTATGGTCATTATCTATCCAAGATATAATGGTTATCCAACTTAGACACCTTCTCAGAGTTGAGCCATGCAGAGGTAGAGTTTGATCAAAACCCATTCAATGCATTTATATAAGTACATGTAGATGGATTATGATAAAAAATACAAATTTTAGACATGCATAATGCTTATGTATCCAAAATTTGTGTATGTATGCACTTATTCAAAGTGGAAGATAAATTATCCAAATAATTTTTTCAAATGCTCAAATCTAAAACTCCATCCCAACATATTCATGCCATCTATTAGGATGTTCACTACCACACTGAGATGCTTGCTATGGTCAAAGCCTTTGGCAAACATTACCAATAATATTTTCAAGCTCAGGATCCTTCCCTAGAGCATCATCAAGTTTTCATCCAATGCCTCTCACTTTTTAATCAAAATCTCTCCTACCTAGAGGGTTGTATGTGATAGACAACTCTCTACAGAAGGTACTTATGAGGTAGTTATACATATGGCCAATGATAAATACATATGGAGTGATAGTTTTCCATGTGAATTTTGCCAAAAAATATGGGATACCATTACAAAAAATATCTATCAATTCTACCTTGAATCCTTCCATAGCCATTCCTTTTGCCCAAGTATCAATAAAGGGCATATAAAATTTATCTTGAAAGCTAGAGACCTTGAATAGATTTCAAATTAGAGGCCAATTTCCTTATTTAATTTATCCTAAAATATTTTTGCTAAAGTGTTAACTCTACATTATTTCCACCTTCTACCTTTAATTATTCAACCTAAGAAGACATGATTCATTAAAGCTATATATATACTAGATAACTTAATTGTTTTTGGGAAGGCATGGAATGGGATCATCATTCAAATAAGGCCATGTTTATAAATATTGACTTTGAAAAACCTTATGACTAAATAGAATGGCCATTTATTATGTCTATGTTGTAAGCCTTAAGTTTTTTTCCTACCTTATTACAATTAGTTCATTTGATTTTTACCAAATCAATTTGACCTTTTACAATCCATCGGATGGGGTTTCCTACTAGCACTAGCTCTTTATTTTCTTACTGATGAAGTATTTGTCTATCTTATTTCCAATCCCCAATCTCAAAACCTCATTCATGGAATTTATTTAATGGTTGAATATCCATTGAAACGTCTTAATGAGAATTTTTAAAATTATTCCTTCCTCACTCTCATTGAAGATAAGGATAATATTACTAATGTTATGCATTTCCTTGATATTATTTGTCTTGTTTATGGCTCTTCCATCCAATGGTGTAAAACCTAGTGCCACAGATAATCTTTCCTACCCCAGCCTCTCTATATGGCTCACTTTAAGTGTAAATTACTCTAAAATGATAAAATATTTACATTATTTGGCATCCATTTTGCTTTTCCAGCCTCCCCCTCTATGATTTAGAAATATATGGTGGATAGGGTGGAAAATAAGTTATTGTATTGGATCTCTAAACACTTATCTTTGGCTAGTAAATTTTTAATTTTTTCTAAAGTGTTTTCAGAAAACCATGTGTATTATTCATCCTACTAGGTACCTTTTAAGAAATCAATTCATAAGCTTAAAAATTTTCTTAAAAACTTCATTTGGGACAACTCTTCTACTGGCACAAGTTTTCATAAGGTGGGTTTGGAATATTAATTCCTTCCCTAGGAGGTGGCTGGTATGGACTTGACTGATGTGTCTCATCAAGGTTCAACTATTTGTATCAAATGTATTATCTTGGTCATTAAAATAAATGAAGCCTAGAAGGTACTAATTTTTAATTATATTACTTAAGGCTTCCCATATGGATGGGTAGCTTGGAAAGTTCTAGGTTTTTATACACTCCTGACTCTTGTTTACACTATGAAATTTGCAGGGTCCTTTATAATTAAAAGTATTTATAAAGCTTGGGAAAGATTCAAACCTTGGCTATTATGGAATGAGTTTGGTTTTGTGATGGATTATCTATCAATAAAAACTCTTTATGATGGTCACCTATCATTAACTTTCATGTCATTCCTATCACAAAGGTTCCCTTGATACATTCCATTAAATTCTTCTATAGGGTAATTTATATAGTGTAACACTTGTTTTGGAAAGTCACTCTCTTTTGGATCCCTTAAGGTGAATTCAAAATTAATTAAATTTTTTATACTACAGATAGATAATCTTATAAGATATTATGCAAGTTTTTATAGAAACAATTCTTCATAAAATCACATTTAATTATCTTGACCCTTTGGTGGAAAGATTATAAATGTTATGTTGATACCCATTTATAGAACTATACTAATAAAAAAGGATATGAATGGATTTTTCTACATTTGCCTATGGTTGACAATTTCAATGGTCATTGGATCACTAAATCATCCTTCTCTATTTGGGTAAGATTATGTAAGATAGTTGGGATGTGTGCATTGAGCCTAAGATGGCCCACTTTGCCTAGTGTTTACTACATGAATGGATTCCCATAGGAAGGAGGCTAATTAGTTTAGGGGTCTTTTATCCTCATTTCCTTTTTTTAGACACCTAGACACTCTCATGCACATTTTTTAGGTTTTCCCCAAGGCCCAATTTATTGGGCTTAAATACATGCTTTTTTGGCTATATCACTCAAACCCCTTTAATTGGTTTCATACTCTTATAGATGACAACCCATAAATTTTCCCTAAATTCACCAAATTCTGGCATACTTTCAGAGTGGAAATTATGTTTTGGATATGGAAAAAAAGTATTTTTTTTAATTCTCTAATGTTTTTTTTGGCATTTACTTTTCTATGTATAATAAGGCTATGGTTATTTCAAATGTTATTTTATAGATTCAAGTTAAAACTAAAATATATATGGATTTGGAATACCTGTAGTGATTTTTTTGTCACTAAGATGATGCCTCCTATAATGTTTCTCAAATCCCACCCTCCCCTATTTATAACTCACCACCAAGAGGTGAAAACAACCCTCCTTAGGGTGGCCCTCATTATATTCAGTCTCATCATGCTACTAATTCTCTACTATGGTATTACTATACTACCTTATCCCAACATAGAGGTTGGGGATATTCACCTCCTCATCCTTTGTAGGATCAAGGGTGGGGCTCTTAATATCATATATACCAATACAAGTAGATCCTCCCACTCAAGATTTCACATGGTGGAAAGAAACCACCACTATATAAAGGCTTCCTTAGGCTCAGTTTGGCTATTTATACCCACCACAGTGTGTAAGTTTATAAGGTGCAAGATGAGGTGGATCATTAAGCCATTAATCTTGGATGGGACCCTATTATTGAAGGGAAAAATATTATAAAATCTATATGGGGTGATCCTATTTATCACAACCCTTTTGGTGTTGGTCTCTTTTCTATTATTACTTAAGTGTATCTTTTTTTGATGTTATAGAATTTTTCTAGGCTTGGCCTTATTTTCTATTCCTTGGATTTTTTGCCTCATTTATGTATCCTAGGTTGGGCCTAATGTGTCATTATGGCATTCTCTCTTATTTCCAACATTTTTTATGAATAATATTTTAACATTTGTTATATTAATATTAATAATATAAGATCTATTTCATAAATAAATATATCACCATAGAATATGGTATGTAGAGATGCCCTTAAGGTAGGGCATGAAACCAAAGTTATCATGTTACCATGTGTCTAGGAAAGAGAGTAGTCATGTAATAACTAATATTCCATAAGAAATAAAACTAGTTTATCATACATTTCAACCACTTATAGAAATACATGTTGAAGCACGTGTGTAAAACATGAATGTGAAAAACCTTTAGCATAATCATATAAACATAAGAAATAAATATATTTTTTAATTTATTTCAGTTTTATACCTTTTTAAAAATAAGTATTAAAAGAAGGATAATGAATGAAAAAAACAAAAATAAGAGGAGGATTCTAAACAAACTACCACTTACTTTTGAACTTAATGTATGCTAGGATTGAAGGTGTGTGTGTGTGTGTGTGTGTGTGTGTGTGTGTGTGTGTGTGTGTGTGTGTGTGTGTGTGTGTGTGTGTGTGTGTGTGTGTGTGTGTGTGTGTGTGTGTGTGTGTGTGTGTGTGTGTTTTCATCATCATGAAATATTCATAAATTTTTGAAATGGGATAATCATTCAAAAGGGCAAGAAATAATGTAACATATAAAATAACATAAACCAAGTGGATATAATAATGCTGATGAGAAATAAGACAAGTGTAAGCACATTAAACTAGTACTAGACACTTCAAATATTTTTATTGACCTACATTTAACATACATGACTTTTACATACACATATGAGTCTTTTCAGCACTCCTTCCTAAGTTATTCACCTCCTATGGGCTCAACCTTCTCAATTTGATATCATTCACCTATAGGAATTCCCTAGTATATTCCTAATCTATTTATTGTCCTTGTCATATTGTAACATGATCATCAAATCATAATTTCCTACTTTCTATATGGTTTTAACAAATCCTCTCATATATATCAAAGTTATATGTATACCTTACAATAGTTAATTTCCTAAATTCAAATATTTCATATAGCTTAGTCCATACATTTTTCATGTCAATGGCATAATAAGTTACCCAAAGAGTTAAATATTTATACACATTATTATTAAACTTATTCCTATCTATAAATCATATTTGTATTAATTATCATGATAATTTATATCATTTTCATATTTTGAGGACCATTCTTAAAGATTCTAAATTAGAAACCCTTCATAAGAGAGAGCCTTAGCCAAGTTTAAAGTGACCTAGCCAAGTTAAATTTGCATATTTTAAGTGTTGAAATATAATTTACAATTTTCATCTATACAAAAGGATAATTATTGAACACATACATTTAACTGAGATAACTACATGTAATTTAAACCCTCTTTGAAGTAATAAGAACATAAGAAGTGCTCATCCACTCAATGGTGGTGGTTGGGGGTCAAATCTACCCATATTTCCCATTCCATTTTATATTTAATCTTAATTTTGAAAGTGTATTATGGTTTCAAGTTGAAGGATATGATTTTATAGACATGTGCACAATGGTGATAATATGAAATTACACAGAATAATGGTTTAGAACCAAGTGGAGCAATATGTATCAAAACTATCAAGCACAACTTATAGGGATGTTTTAACACATCATACTACTTTGGTTTTTCAAAGGCATCTATCTTATATTATATTTTTCTAATCAAACGATCTTCACCATGAGGTGTAGGACTAAGCATGAGTGGGAAAAATAAGTTTTTATTATGTAGAGTGAATGAGTAAAGTTAAATCAGAAAGAAATAACTAAACTCATTCAATGGAGCAAAAGTTTTACTTACAAGAAATGCAAATTCTATTCATCAATAAACAATAGGGAAAATTGCTATAATGTACTATAATGCATGTTTTACAGATTAGATACACAAATAATGTTATCTATGTTATTATTATGTGAAGTATCAACCATTGGTTGGATGTGTATGTTACATACTTATACTATTAAAATACAAGAGTGGTTATAACAGCTATCAGTTACTAAGAAAGTAGTTGTGTTAGTTCTTCTTCTAGGCTAGATGATGGTTGGTGAACCCCTTAAAGCACATGGCCAAGGCAAGGTGACATGTGGATGTGTTATGGAGTCTAAGAGTTAGTTTGGCTTCATAGGAGCTGCTCACACATCATTAGGTCTAGATAGTTGGTTTTGAGATCTAAATGATTCTTGATATAATTTGAGCCCCTCCTACTACCTACACATAGTCATAGACTCAAATAAAATAGTAAAAAAATAAGTACCCTAGTCTTCTTGATCATTTATATATACAATAAAATATTAACATCTCTTTATACATTCATATTTTATTTAATTATACAATTCGTATAAAATTTAAATATTCAAAGTTTTTATTTTATTTAGATACATTGATAAGAAATAAGCAAAAACATGTATGTAGATCCGATCCTTTTATTTAGTATGTCAAATCATAGTTTTTTTTCCTTTGGATTTCAACCCTCTTCCTTGGGGTTTAAAAAAATTGTTAGGTCTTAAAGACTGTTTCTAATATTCTCATACATTAAGGTAGCAATATTTTCTCTTCACCTTAACTTTCTTCTAGTTTTCATGATATGTCATCTAAGAAGGCTAGTTCCCTTGTCCCTATTATATGAAGTGCTAGGTTAAGTGGTGTCTACATTAATCATAATAAATTCATTATGTTCCATTTCAAATAGTTAAAATAAATGAGATGAACAATCACACTTCTTATTTTGAACCAAAAGTTACTAATGAATGGATAAAAGTAGAGGATGATATTGTCAATGTTGAAATGTATGATCTAGAGGATATTAATTAAGATAATAATTAGTATGAAGATAGAATTCATCCTAGTGAGTTTAATTGGGTAAATATTTTACCAATTGAATCTTTCTCTAATTTTTAAAATTGAATATGTTAGTAACCTCATGACTTGGATAAATTCTTAAAAATAATCCTATAGGCTACAAATGCACAAACATTAAGTTTTTCATATCTGAGTAACAACTTGAGCCCTTCAATGATATTAACAAAAAAATTGAGGTATTGACTATATAAAATGTGTTCATACCATGAATACCATTGTTATTATACTTATGTCTACACTTATGGATACACATGTGATGCCCACCCATAGTGTGGGGGCAACACAAGGTTTTCCTCAAATTTCACTACCTATCTTTACACTAATCATATGACATAATCATTCATGCTTATTTCAAAATCCTCATGTATATTTTTATAGATTTTTAGGATAGGGTGTTTCATTTAGATGTAATAACTCCTTGAACCAAAATAGGTTGAACCTTGTCCCCGCTTAGTGCGAGTGCACAAGTATTTTATTAATATTCAAAAAATCAAGTATATAAGGGTGCCTTTACTCCATTAATCCTTTTATAATGCAAACATGGATTTATATAGTTTTTACCAATGACCGGTAAAAAAAACTAATCCTATAACCAACTAAATATGGGAAAATAACCCGTAAGGTAGTTCTAATTAATAAATATAAAACATGAAAACTACCTAAAATTAAACTAAGTTTATTTTATGGGGGTGTCTTTACTAAAAGATGTATGCCCCATTTACAATAATTATTTATTACCTACCAAAAATCTAACCTAATGTTAAGACTTTGGAACAAGTCCTAACAAACCCCCCTATGATCCAATGTCAGGGCTTTGGACACATACCAAGCATTTTTCTGAATTTTTCAAATTTGATTCTATCAAGGGGTTTTGTGAAGATATCAGCTGTCTGATCGACAGTTGGGTAATATATTGGATCAAGAGTTTTCTTAGCCACTAGCATTCGTAGATAATGGTGTTTGACATCCATATGTTTTTTTTTGTATGACACACTGGATTCTTGGACATCTTGATTTCACTCTAATTATCAATGTATAACAATGTAGGAGCAAACTAAGAAACCTAAAGATCTTCAAGAATATGACAAAAGTAAAAAATTTCTCTAGAAACATCCCATGCTGCAATATACTCTGATTCTATTGATGAATTTGCCACTGTATCCTACTTCTTACAACACCAAGCAATGACAACTAAACCCATATGCATAGTGTATCCTATGGTTGACACTCTGTCATCCACACATCTGCCAAAATCTGCATCACAATATCCAACAAGTTTGAAGTTATTATTGTGGCAGTATTCAAGGCCATATGTTTTTATTCCCTAAAGGTAAAGAAGTACTTGTTTTGCTACATGCCAATGAATTTCTCTAGGCTCATGCATAAACCTAGATAAAATTCCAACTGAAAATGAAATATCGGGCCTGGTAGTCATCAAGTATATCAAACATCCCACCAATTGTCTATATGTGGTGCCATCAAAAAAGGCATTGCTATCATCCTTAGACAATTTCAAGGTGCTTTCCATGGAAGTGAGGGTAGGTTTGCAATCACTCATGCCAAACCTATCTAATAACTTAGAAATATACTTAGTTTGTGAAATGAAAATACTATGCTCTTTCTGAGTTACCTCTATGCTTAGATAGTAGTGAAGAAGTCCAAGATCTGTCATCTCAAACCCATCTTTTAATTCCTTCTTCATAGACTTGTTATGGTTTTCATCATTTCAACATAGAGAACAAGTATCACCATTTTCTTAACCTGCACTTGAAAATAGAGAGTATCATCAAATTCACTATGATGACAACCAATGGATTTCAAGTATGAGTCCATTGTCTCATACCAAGCCCTGGGTGCCTATTTGAGACCATACAAAGCTTTTATCAATTTACATACTTTGTGTTCAACACCCACCTATTCAAAACCTTGAGGTTGCTTCATATAGACTTCTTCCTATAAATCACCATTTAAAAAGGCACTTTTAACATCCAATTGATGTACTTTCCAACTATTTTGTGTTGCTAAGGCAAGTACCATATGAATAGTGTGCCTTTGGTAGTTGGTGCAATGTTTCCTCATAGTCAATACTTTTTTGTTGCACATATACTTTTGCAACAAGTTGTGCTTTATGTTTATCAATGGAGCCATCTGATTTATACTTATTCCTATAAACCCATTAACATCCGGTGGGTTTACCATGTGGAGGAGGATCAACTAAAACCCATGTATTATTATTAAGTGTGGAATCATACTCACATTTCATTACCTATTTCCAAACATGTTTAGTATATGCCTCCTCAAAAGTGGAACACTCAGTGGAAGAAGTAGTAACAACCATAGCATAGTTTACCTGTTTTCAAGAATTCCTATGCCTTGTTAAACTAACTTCATCTACTATCAAGTCCAAAAAATTACTTTAAGCCCATTTTGGATACTTAGACAAAATATTCAAATCAAGGACTCCATAATTATCATCATGTGCATCATTCAAAGGGGGACTTAGAGAATTTTCAACAATTTCTAAGTCGTCAACCTGTGAACTTGTAGATGAAGGAGAGGAAAGTGAAGGAATTTGAGTTTCATACCATAACTTTGAAGAGTTATCCCCATTATTCAAACCCTTATCTCTTTTTGTATTTTTCATCTCTAATCTATCAAGTTGAGAATTAATCTCTATAGTGTTCATAGTCCCAAACTCATCAAATATTACATCTCGACTCACTATGAATTCGCCTAAATCTTGTGCAAGCAAATGAAGCCCCTTTTTATCTTTAGAATATTTTGACTTCATGGTTCCAACTTAGTTATATTTTTAATATGGACCAAAGCAAAATAAAGACATCCAAACACTTTCAAGTGTTTAACTTTTGGTTTAAATCCATACCATGCCTCATATGGAGTTTGTCCCAAAAGTGCAACTATGGGGGACCTATTTCTCAAATACACTGTAGTACCAATGGCTTCAGCCCAAAACTTATCATCAAGTTGTTTATAGTACAACATGGCATGTGTTTTTCCCTCTAACATTCTATTCATTCATTCAGATACTCCATTTTGCTATGGAGTATAAGCATTACTATATTGTCGATGAATTCCATGTTCTTGACAATAATCTAAAAATTCATTTGAGGTATACTCACCTCCATTATCTAAATGAAGAGTGGCCAAATGTGAACCTATTTCTTTTTTGACTAAGTGTAACCAATCAACAAACTTAGTGAATACTTTAGATTTATTTTTCATAAATAATACCCAAGTCATCCTAGAAAAGTCATCAATAAACAAGACAAAGTATCTACACCCACCAATGGATGACTTTTTCATGTCACATACAACACTATGAACTAACTGTAAACATATGTTAGCTCTCCAAGATGACTGTTTAGGAATTTTTTCTTTATTTTGTTTGCCCAAAACACATGACTCACAAAGAATACTATCTTTGCAAAAAGTGGGCAACCTATTCACCATACCATATCTCTGCAAATCCATTAAAGAGTGGATATTCAAATGTCCATCATGGAGATGCTATAACCATTGTGTAGACATAGTACCTATACCTATGTCAACAACTACCGTAAGTTCTATGTTGGGAGGAAGCACTCTACAATGTAATCTAAACAAGTTTCCATCTTCATATCCTATATACATTGTTTTATAATCATCCTTCACTGAATTGATGTAAATGAGCCCATTTTCAAGAACAATTTGATAAACTTTCTTTTGAATAGTTTCCAAATAAAGTAAGTGTTTATTCAATGTGGGAACATACTAAACATCTTCCAAGTATTTTATAGACCCATTAGGAAGAATAATCCAAATAGATCGAAGTCCTATTGGTGTATGCTTAAACTTATCTACTAAGGCAACTGGAGAGAGAGAAGATTCCTTATAAGAACAAAATAAATCTCTCCTAAATTTCATGTGTTTGGTTGCTCATGTGTCTAAAACCCATACATTTGTGAGCTCCTCTCTAGCCTCATATTCAATATAATCAATGTGTCCTAAATTAGTGAATGCAAATTCATGGGCAACATTACTAGATTCATCATAGTCATGATCAACATACTGAGTTGAGTTAGTCTTAGTCACTTTTTATGGCCTCTAAATTTTATCAAAAAGAATCCTACATTGTGAGGCAATGTGACCAAATTTTCCACATCTATGACACTGAATGTCTGATCTATCTCAAACTCTACCCCTATATGAGTTGTGACCATGTCCTCGATCACCTATTTCATATGAATGTGATTTATTATATTATTGATTATTTGAATGACCCCTACCTCTATTTTGATATTTGCCTCCTCTATAACCTCTACCCCCTTTATAACTATTTCTTTTATTGTTTTGATGCCCAGATGAAGATGAACTAGGCTTTGACTCTAAAACATGGGCTTCTTCAATTTTATTGGATTTCTTGGGTAGAGAGAGGTCATGTTAGATGAGAAACTCAACCAACTTATCAAAGGTGATGCCTTTGATCTTGTCAGAGACATGCAACATTTCAATAGTATTCCTATAAGACCCTGGAAATCCTTTCAAAACAGTAGTAACTATGAGGTCATCATCTAGTTTCCCAAAACCACCCTTAGTGTACTCAGTAGTGATATTTTTCAACTTATACATATATTCTCCCATATCCCGATCCCATATCCCCATCTTCATCTAATGACAAAGTAAACAACTGCATATGAATATCTATCTTCTTATGCTTAGGTTTCTTATCATACAAATCTGACAATGTTTTCCATGCAGTGTAACTATGAGGAGAATTTTCAATATGAACATAAGTATTACAAGTAAAACAAGATTTAATGAGAGATAAGGCCTTAGAATCATGCAAATTGAATATATCTAATTTATCCTACTCTGTTGGTAATGTGGGATTTTCATTCTTAACAATATCCCATAACTCATTAAAAACTAGTGAAGCCTCCATCAATTGTTTCCAATCTAAATAATTGGAAATTGTTAATCTATCACCATCTGAAAGCAAATTTTGAATTTTTGACATCTTGAAATAAAAGTAAGTGCAGTAGAGAAATGTGTGACAAAATTCAAAATAAATGAAACAAATATCACCCTCACTACACAAGACACTACTTCTAAGGGGTTTTGCACTTAACCTCCACACAGAGCGTAAAAGAAAAACAAGTATTTTTGATGGGTTTTACACTTAACCTCACCAAAAATCAATGATTACACCCTTATTTCACCAAATTACAACCTTATTCCATCAATTACACCCTTATCTCACCACAACAATGTAAAAGAAATATGATTAAATTCCCCCTTTTTTTATTTTTAAAATAACACAATAAAATAAGTATGTGTTTTGTAACATTTAGATTTAAAAAAGGAATATTCCTTTTACAAAAAGAGCATATTTCAAAGAAAAAAGAAATTTCTCCAAAAAGAAGGGATTTGAACCCTTGACCTCCTCCTTTGCAAACTTCTTACAAAATAGACTTAACCAATTGCTCTAAGAGCATTTTCAGAATATTACACTCAGAAATTCCTACTTATTCCAAATTTTGTGTATGAGGAAAAATAAAAAATAACAAAAATTACATGTGTGTAAATAAATTTAAATTTTTTCCCTTTTATAGCCTTCTCTTCCAAGCTATCTCCCGTGGGACCCACTAAGGCAAATATTTGATATCAAAAAACTTTAGAAACAACAAAAATAAATTTCTTGAGTATTATACTATGCCATTCTTCCTTGGGATGCCATGGCTACTGCTGGTAATTATTTTTACACCTGTTCTCTCTCCTACATGTCGTACAAATCTATACAAGCTAGATAAAATGAATTTTCACTAAGTTTTGGCAGATTTTTAAGGTATTTTTTGTAGATAATAGCTTCAAAATGAGCTCAGGGCATTGCAAGGCCATACAACAGGCCGTACAACTCAGATTTTTCTAGATTTTTCAATTAGAATGCAAAAAAGGGGTTTTAATAATATTTGTAGGTGTTTTAGCTATTAAGAGGCCTAAGAATGAGATGAATCAATAATGGCAGCCATGAATAAACATTACAAAGGTTTTTCTCAAGTAAATAGGCCGTACAAATCTAGTTTTTGTAAAAAAAACAATAAATTTAATAACATGTAAATGCTAAAAGATCATTTTTTATGCCAAATTTGGAGTTTGAATGCAGGAAAATGGATTATCAAATGGCCAAAATGACCAGACTATGGTATATGGAAAATACACAAGTTTAAATGTAAACAATATTTGAAAAATTAAAATAATTTAATAATTTTACAAACATTTAAACCAATAAAAAAATTTCATTTTATATGGCATACCTTATTTCATGCCAATGAAATCATGTGAATTTGAATTTTCACCTTGCCTTCCTTCGAATTCACCAAGCTCCCAAAATTACCATGCTCTGATACCACTAATAACTCCTTGAACCAAAATAGGTTGAACCTTGTCCCCGCTTAGTGCGAGTACACAAGTATTTTATTAATATTCAAAAAATCAAGTACATAAGGGTGTCTTTACTCTTTTAACCCTTTTACAATGCAAACATGGATTTATATAGTTTTTTCCAATGACCAGTAAAAATAACTAATCATATAACCAACTAAATATGGGAAAACAACCCATAAGGTAGTTCTAATTAATAAATCTAAAACATGAAAACTACCTAAAATTAAACTAAGTTTATTTTATGGGGGTTTCTTTACTAAAATATGCATGCCCCATTTACAATAATTATTTATTACCTACCAAAAATCTAACCTAGTGTTAAGACTTTGGAACAAGTCCTAACAAGATAAAGGTTATTTTAGAGTGATTATCAAACATTGATTCATAATTCATTATCCCCTAATATTTCATAGCAACCATTACCTAAAGGTTTATTATCTCATAATCTTACATTATATGATTATAAAGGTGATATATATCAACACCTAAGATCTTTTTAGGTAGTATGTTGAGACTATGCCTTTGATGACAAGCTGTTGACTAAGTTTTTTCCATGAAGTCTTGAACACTATGCTTTGTGATGATTATATTGCATCTTATTCCAATTGTTTCATTTATTTAATCCTTTGTTTGGTTATTTTTTACTACTCTTTTCAATCAATATTAGTGATAAATTATTCTATGATCATATTTCAATCTTAAGCAAGGACCAAATGAACCAATCAGTGACTATGTGCTTTGGAACAATACCATGCTTTCTAAAATAGAAAATACTATGGCTAAAAAAGAGTTAAAATATATATTCAATAAAATAATTTAATTGCCTCTACATGATTCCATTATGATCAAGATATTCCAATCATTTTATCACTTATTTATCATGATTAAGGATCAAGAAGATAATATTATTTCTATGAAAAATCTAAAGTATGTGGTTAATCCTACAACTAATTCAAGGGAAAAGTTTTAAACTAAATAAATTACAAGTCCAAAATTAATGATACTAAGAATGAAAAAAACACAATAGTTAATGTAGTAATAAATCTACCAATAAGCTTGTCCTATCATCTCTACAAGGGAGAAAATTTTCACAAAAATTACTAGAGTGTAACCATATATCTCATCTTCCCCAAAAAGAGGTTAATATGAGTAAGCATCAATTTAAAGGATAAAATATTAATGCATATTATGAATAATAATAGAATATAAACCATTTTACATAAATCACGTAAGTTAAATCTTGTTCCCACTATGGTAGGTAACAATCATTTTATTAATGGTTAGTAAAAATGTGCAAGAGAGTTTTTTAACTCCATTAACCCTTAATATTCAAAGTAACATGTATTTATAGATTTATTATGATTGGTAAAAAACTAATTTTAATTAACCAAAATATTTAAATTTTTATGAGAATACAACCTTGAAATCCAACCACCTATTTTAGCTTAAGAATAATAACTTAACTATTTTTAAGGGGGTGTGTGTAACCTAACTATTTATAAATAAACAATCCCATTTTACAAACTTTTTTATTAAATTTATTTACCTATTTTAATTTTAAGACTTTTGATGAAGTCCTAATAAATCTCCTATGATCCATAGTTGGCTCTCTAGACACATACCAAGTTATTTCCTATTTTTTCCAAAATTTATCCTATCAAGGGGTTTTGTGAAAATATCATTTGTTTGATCTGAAGTTGGGGAAAATATCAATTCAAGTGCTTTATTCAACACTAAAATTCACATATAATTATACTTAACATCTATGTGTTTTATTTTTACATGAAATATTAGATTTTTAGACATATTGATTGCACTCTGATTTTCAATGTATAAAAGTGTAGGAGAAATATGAGAAATGCAAAGATCCTCGAGGATGTGACTTAGATAAAATTTATCTAGAAGCATCCAATGTTGTAATGTATTCTAATTATACTAATTAATTTACCATAGTAACCTAGCACCATGCAATGATATCTAAACCCATATACATATTATATCATATTGTGGATAATCTCTCATCAACACATCCACCAAAATCATCATCACAATACCTAACAATTTTGAAGTTATTGTTCTAGTGGTATTCAAGGCCATATGTTTTCACTCCCTTAAGGTAACAAAGTACTCTTTTTGTTGCATGCCAATGATTTTATCTGGGCTCATGTATAAACCTTGATTTAAAATCCCCACTACAAAAGAGATATTAGGCTTGGTGGTCATCAAGTAAATTAATCCTCCCACTAATTTTTGTATTTTTTGTCATCAAAAATTTCACCACCATAATCCTTAGATAATTTTAAGTTACTTATAATTAGAGTGCCAAAATGATTAAAATAATTAATATTCAACTATGTTAATAACTCATAAATTTACTTAGTTTGAGAAATAAAAATTAAATTATCTTTTTAAGTTTCCTTTATTCAAATATATTATTGAATAATTCTATTATATGTCATCACAAACCCATATTTTAACTCCTTATTCATTAACGTATTGTGACTTTCATTATTTCTTATGATAAACAAGTCATAAATATAGAGAATTAGAATCATCAATTTATTTTTCTTCACTTGCATATATAATGTATCATTAGTTTCACTACATATAAATCCAATTTTCTAAAACTAGGAATCCATCTTTTCATACCAAGCTCATGTAGGAACATCAAGCAAAAAGGAAGTCAATTTTATGTTTTGGTCATTAATAGTCAAAAGTGGGTCAAGTTAGGATGTAATGTGAGTTAATAGACCTTTTAAGGTCCATTTAATGTATAGGATGACATTTTAAATTCCTAGGGGTCATAGGTTAATTTTTTTAGGGTGTTTGGATTTTTCCCTCTAAAATCAATAATTTAAAAATTCAAATATTTAAAATGAGTCTAGAAGGCCAAATACTTATATTGGAGAGTTTAAGTGAATAATTTGGTTTAAGGTAGGTTTAATAAGTCACTTAATATATTTTTTAACATATATTATGATAGTTCATTAAGAATTTAATACTTAATTAGTCATGGTTAACTTAGTTGTAATGGGAAGTTGATGTAACCACCTTGAAACCTACATTGAAGTGGGAAAAGGAGTCATTTTTTGGGAATTTGGTTGGTTGGCCAATAGAGAAGATGGGAGAGTAAAAGAGGTGAGAGATAATCTCTAAGAAAGGAAATAGAGGATCCATGAAAGATAGAAAGTAAACTCTCAAAGAAAAGTTATCAAAGCCTATGTATGGGCTATGCATGAATTTGAAAATAAACCAAATGAATAAATAAGTGGTTGTGAGTTTGATGTTGTCTCTCTATTTTGGAATTGTTTATTATTTTTCATACATTGTCTTGAATAATCTATAACCCCATATATAGGTTTGTAATGTGTTTATTGTAGGCAAGAGTTTAAATGGAGGTTGATAGTCATGTAAGAAGAGAGTCTATTTGTATTTAGAGATAGTGGATACAAGGGAAAGGTTCGGTCATTAAAATTTAAAATTTATTTGATACTTATAACCCTTCATGTTTTTATTGATACATCTGAGAGTCTTTTGAAAGGAGAAAAAACCCCTATTGTACCACAGGCCTATAGTTGACCTTATTATATGCACAATCACAATAGAAAAAGAAGTGATTTATAATATAAAGTGAGTATATTGTTGGATATAATTATTTTTAGGCTGGTAATATGTGTAGGAAGGTGTTGGAAGTTTGGTAAGATTTAAGGAGTCCTTGAAAATTATGAGTGCATAAACCCCTATTTTTGCATACGATGTTACCCCTATGTGCACAGTCAAGAAATAAGAGATGTGAAATGAACAAATGGATGGTGAGTAAAGTTTTTTGAGTTTAGTATTATAATTTTTAATGTTTTATTAACCATTAGAACAACCCAGGTAAATCCTTTTAAGCATTTAAAAGAGTTTTGGCCATGGAAACCTTGCACAATCAGTAAAAAGAGTGTATGTATGACTAAGTTTTGTATTATTCATGACCTTAATGTATAGAATAGATATTAATAACTATTTAAAAATATATATTATGTCAAAAAAAAAAAAATTATATGTGATTTGGTCCTTTAAAATGCTATATAATTCAAGATATTGAATATTGAATGCCCATGACTTGTGTAGGGCTAGCAAAACCTAGAAATAGGGTTTTGTCAGTTTTGAGAGTTTTAACCATAATAATTTTCTTAAAAAAATTAATCCTACTATTTTTGAGGTTATAATAGTTATTTAATTGGTTTTGGATTGATAATTTATGGATAAGTATAGATTTGAGGACTGTGGAGTTGAAATAGGGCTAAATAGGCCTAAAAGATGGTTGATTTACAAAGGAAGTGCTAGCTAGAAGAAGTGTTAAGTCATGAAATTTTTAAAACATATCAAGGGGGATAAAATAACTTGATAAAAATTATTAATTATACAAAATAATATCTTTATTGGGTTAACTAAGACAAAACCTCATAAAAAGGGGTACAAGCCTACTAAGGTTATAGAAAGCTTGACAAGTAGAAATGAGGGGTGAATTGGGTTTTATGGTTTGAAATGAATTATAAATTTTTTTATATGAAACCATGATATTATCCAAGAATTTAAATTTAATCCTTAACACCTAATCCAAGATTTGGTCTTTGAGACCTAAGGAGCTTAAATAATAACAAACTAGTGTAAGCATATAAAGGAGGTTGTGAATGAGATAAATAGGAGTTAAATGGTGAGTGGTGAATATATGGATATATTTAAATGCCATAAAGGATGTTTTACTAAATGGTACAAATAATATGTATTAAATAAATAGTTTTTAATGCTTAAGAGTCAAAAGAAAGAGTTAAATTATGGAAGAAGAATTTAATCAAACCATGGTAAGTAAAATTGATCAATTATATTAAGTACTAGATAATGATGATATTGTAGACTTATCCCAATGTTTATAAATCATTTGGTATCAGATCAAGGTAATCTTGGGTAAAATTTTATTTTGATTTATTTACAACTTGTTGATTTGAGTTGAATGCATAATGCCATTAGATATGCATGAGAGATGACACTTTGTAGGGTATTGAGGGAGAAGAGGAGGTTGAAAGTCTGAGATATTAAGGTTATTCAAATGGTATATCAGATTTAGGAGAGATAAACAATATCCCTAAAGTCTTCTGAGAAAGACAAGAATCTAGTCGGGAAAAGACTAAAAAAGACAAATAGAAAAGAAAGCATTGGAGCTCCAAGAGACAAGAGAGAAAAAAGAGAGAAGAAAGGAAGTAAATACTCCAAAATAGAGTCAATGATGACAATAAGTGGTCCTAGATAGAGGAAAAATGAATATTAAAGGCTCAAAATAGGTCTAAGAGGTAAGGTTAATAGACTTGCTAAGAGGAAGGTCTAGATAGGCCTAAAAAACAAAGAGGAAAGAAAAAAATGGATATAGAGATGAAAGTAGAAGACATAAGAAGATAATTGGGGATAGATATAGAGAGGATATATCTCATGATGAATCTCATAAGAGAACAATAAATCTAAGGTATAGGCTATAATGTGAGAAGAAAGGTAAAGTGGCCACTAGAGTCACTTTTGAAAGAGAGAAGGCACAAGAAAGGTGTCTTGAAAGATGAGAAGAAGAAAGAGAGAGAAACCCAAATATGCATGAGAAGAGAGAGGTTTCCAAGTGAGAAAAAATACATAGATATTGAGAATAGAGTTCTAATTGAGGAGAAAAATAAGAAGATATAAGTGCCAAGAAGAGCATATGAAGGTGAAAACAAGAAGGTAAGGAAGATGCATATGCCGAATACATTCAAAGAGGTTATGTGGTCTCTCATTTTGTATGATAAAATTGATTTTAATTTTGTGTATGAATAAAAATGTGTTAAAGGCCAAGAATTAAGCCTCAAAGTTTATGAACAATGGGATAAGAACATCACCCATCAAGTGGCAAAAGTATGACAAAGAAAGAGAGTCTCTTGAAGAAGATAAGATGATGAAGATTTAATGCATTCCACATGTTTAAGATGAAGAGAAAGAGGATTTATATGATGAATTTACATGTATATAAGATAAAATAAAGAAGATGGTGCACAAAGAATACATGAAGATCACTGAAGAAGATATGGAAGAAGCGAGAAGATTGAAAAAGTTAGCATTGGAGGTAAATGAATTCCTAAATGTTGATTTTGATTGCATATGTGATGAGGAAAAGGATGATATGTAGGTTGATAAAAACCCTAAAAAAGAGAACATGGACATGGATATGTATGGCCTAAGTAGATAAAATGATTAGGTAAATAAAATAAAGAGATGAACCTCAAATAAGAGGTTAAACAAGATAAAATCATAGGTGGAAAACAAGCACAAAAAACAAAGTATATCAGATTGGCATGATAGATGACCAAGGCATGAAGCATGAGATTGATGCAAAGAGAAACAAGTGGTATCCAAATAATGTACAATTAAATTAATGGGTTGTAAAAATCAAGAAAAGAGTACAAGAGGATAAATTTATAAGTGTACTTTAAGTAAGCACGAAGAACAAAGAAGATAACAATCCTACAAAGCAAACAAGAGAGGTAGAGCAAGCAAACCAAGAAAATTAGATGAAGGTACAGCCATGTATATAATAAAATGAATGCATAAAGGAATAAAAATGTTTTTTATATTTGTTTTCCAATGTTGTATATGATGACATAAGTGAATTTTATTCCAATGATGAAGATATTTTGTAAATGGAAATAATTGCCTTAATGAATGAGTGTGTAGAAAATCAAGAAGAGGAAGAATAAAATCAAATATTTATTCAGAATCATGGTATGTAACTAAAGGAATTATATATGTTTCTCACTAATTAATGAGTCCAAGGAGAAGATTATTAATAAGTTTCCCAAGACAATGAAGGGAAATGTAGGGAATATGAACAGATTGATGAACTAAAGTTACAAGAAGAGATGAGGATATTAGAAGAGGTATTAATTCCATCCAATATGATGAAATAAGGTTAATTAAACTAGATAAATATCAATTAGGAACTCCAATAAACACTAATAAATGAGAAAAAAAGGAAGGCACAAAGAGTTGTGCAAATAATGATGTAAGCAAGCAAGCAAATAGAGTATGAACAAGAAAATAAGGTGAGATATCCAATTGCAAAAGCTAAATATGAGTTAATAATTTATTAAAATGAGTATGGAATGTAAAATTATTTTCAAATTATAATTTACTATGGTGAGGAATAAAGGAACAAGAAGTTAGTCTTGCATAGTAAGCAAGGTGATAGGAAAAGGCATCAAAATGTGAAGGAGTTTGAATAAGAGGAAAAAAAAGAAAGTGTGGATGAGAAAATTATATAGGTTGACATGCATGAGAATAAATTATAACCTAAGAAGAGGATATAATTAATAAGGATCAAACATCATTCAAGATTCAAGAATCAAGTGAGATTCATGAAGAAACAAGCTATCAAACAAGCATGAATAAGAAGAATGAATAGAAACTAGTTACAAATGAAGATGATGAAGGGAGAATACATTTGGACAAGAGATAATATATATAGTGTATATGTATATATATATATAGTGTGTGTACACACACACACACACACACACACACACACACACACACACACACACACACACTATAGTTGGAATTATTTATATAGTTGGAATATGCATGGACATAAAATCTAGACAATACCAATAAGAGGAAAAGCAAGAGTTTGGCAAGGAAAAGGGAAAAAGAAAGGATGAAAAAAATTCAACAAAGTATGAAGGAACCTCAAAGGATAGATATTAAGGTAATAAAGAAAGGTGGAGGCTCAATTTTTATCTTCCTCCTTGGGATGTTGATGCAGGAGCATCAAGCAAAAAAGAAGTCAATTTTATGTTTTGGTCATTACTAGTCAAAAGTGCATCAAGTTTGGATTTAATGTGAGTCAAGAGACATTTCAAGTTCCATTTCATGTATATTAGGTCATTTGGAATTCCTATGGGTCATAGGTTAAGTTTTTTAGGGTGTTTGAAGTTTTCCCTCCAAAATCAATAATTTAAAAATTCAAATATTTAAAATGAGTCTAGAAGGCCAAATACATGTATTAGAGATTTTAAGTGAATATTTTGGTTTAAGGTAGGTTAAATAAGTCACTTAATATGGTTTTTGAATATATATTATGATAAGTCATTAAGAACTTAGTACTTAACTAGTCACGGTTAAGCTGGTTATAATGGGAAGTTAATGTAACCACCTTGTTGAAGTGGGAAAAGGAGGAGTCATTTTTTGTGAGTTTGGTTAGTTTTTTTATAGGAGAAAAGAGGGTATAGTAGGAGAGGTGAGAGAGAATCTCCAAAAAATGAAATAGAGGAGCCATGAGGGATAGATTGTAACCTCTCCTTGAAAAGTTGTCAAGGCCCATGTATGGGCTATGCATGTAATTTGAAAATGAACCATATTAATAAATAATTGGTTGTGAGTTTTATTTTATCTCTATATTTTGTAATTTTTTTTATTTTTCATTAATTTTCTTGAGGAATCCATAACCCCATATATAGGTTTGTAATGTGTTTGTTATAGGCAGGAGTTTAAATAGAGGTTGATAGTCACGTAAGAAAAGAGTTTATTTGTATTTGGAGATGGTGGATACAAGGGAAAGGTTTGAAAATTAACCTTAAATATTTATTTCATCTTTATAACCCTTCATGTTTTTATTTAGGCATCTAAGAGTCTTTAAAAAGGAAAAAAGACCATGTTGTACCACATGCTTGTACTTGGCCTTATTATATGCACAATCACAATTGAAAATGTAGTCATTTCTAACATAAAGTGAGTATATTGTTATATATAATGTTTTTTTAGGTTTTAAACATATTTAGGAAGGTTTTTGAAGTTTGATAATATTTAAGGATTCCTTGAAACCTATGAGTGTACAAACCCTTATTTTAGCATAAGATGTTACCCCTATGTGCACAGTCAGGGACTAAGAAATGTGAAATGAACAAATGGATGGTGAGTAAAATTTTTTGAGTTTAGTATAATAATTTTTATTTTTTTATGAACCATTATAACAACATAGGTGAAGCCTTTTAATAATTTTAAAGACTTTTGGCCATGGAAACCTTATATAATCTATATAAAGAGTGCATTTATGAATGAGTTTTGTATTATTCAAGCCCTTAATGGATTTAATTGATATTAATACATATTTTAAAATATATATTATGTAAAAAGATAACTTTTAGTGGTGATTTTGTCCTTTAAAATTCTATATAACTCAAGATATTGAATTTTGAATGCCCACGACCTGTGCAGGGTTAGTGAAACCCTAGAACTAGGGTTTTGTCATTTCTGAGATTTTTAACCATATTAATTTGTTAAATTGTTTTAATAATACTATATTTAAGGTTAAAATAGTGATTTAATTGTTTTGGGATTGAGACTGTATGGAAAAGTATGGATTTGAGGATTGTGGAGTTAAAATAGGCCTAAAAGAGGGTTGATTTACAAAGGAAGTGCTAGCTAGAAGAATTTTTAAGTCATGAAAATTTTCACACATATAAATGGGGAGATAATAATCCTATAAAATTTATTAATTATACAAAATAATTATTAAATTGTGTTAACTAATACAAATCCTCAGAAAAAAGGTTACAAGCCTAGTAAAGTTGTAAAAAGCTTAAGAAGTAGAAATGAGTGGTGAATTGGGTTTTATGGGTTGAAAGGAATTATAAAAGTTTTATATGACACCATGATACCATAGAATCATTTAAATTTAATCCTTAACACCTGATTTAATATTTGGTCTTTGAGACCTAAGGAAGTTGAATAGTAACAAGCTAGTGCAAACATATGAAAGAGGTTGTGAAAGAGATTAATAAGAGTAAAAGGGTGAGTGGTGAATATGTGGATAGAGATAAATAAAATAAATTAGGTTTTAATAAGTGGTAAAAATAATAAGTACTAGATTTTTTTTTTCCTAAGATTTAAAAGGAAGAGTTAGATTGTGGAAGAAGAATTCAATCAAACCATAATAAGTAAAATTGATCAGTTGTATTGAGTACCAAATAATGATGCCATTGGATAATTATCCCCATGTCTTTGAATTATAATTTCATGGTGACTTTTTGATCCCATATACTATTTTTATCAATTTATACACCTTATGTTTGGCACCAACCATCTCAAAACCTTATGGTTGTGTCATATATAATTCTTAGTGTAAATAACCATTAAAAAGGGCACTTTTGACATCCATTTCATGTATTTTCCACCCATTTTGTGTATCTAAGTAAAAATAAATACATATAGTATGCCACTTTATAGTTGGTGCAAATGTTTCTTAATAATTAATACCTTCTTGTTATGCATAACCTTTCACAACAAGCCATGTCGTGTGTTTGTCAATGGAACCATTAAATTTATGTATTACCATATAAACCCATTTAAATTTTATGGGTTAAATTTTTTTAGGATGATAAACCAAAACCCAAGTATTATTATTCAAAATGGCACCATTTTCATCTTGCATTACATTATGCCAAACTTTTTAAGTATAAGCTTCCTTAAAAGTGGATGGCTCTATGAAATAGGTTGCAAGAATTAAATTATTTACCAATTTTTAAGATATCCTAAGACCTATTTTACCATATTAATTTAATTTCAATTTATAAAAAATACTTTGATCCCACTTAGGATATTCTTATAAATTCTAAAGATCAGGAATATTAGAAGTCTTTGCACAAGTATGTGAGGAAGAAGTAGTAGTAGGAAGACTTAGAGAATTTTAAAATTTTCAAAGTTACCATATTTTGAATCTAAATAAGTATAATTATATAATTTTTAAATTAAATAAATTGAAGGGACACTTTGTTGATTCAAATTAACCTCGTACTATCCCTTATTTTGTTGATGATTTTGTATCTTCTTCTCCAAATTGTCAAAGTGTGAATCAATGTCTATTATTTTCATAGAAAAAAATCATATATATACTCAATATTAATTTTCATATATATTTTTCAAGCAAATAATACCCCTTTTGTGTTCAAAATACATAATAAAAATACATTTTCTATTATGCAATTCCAACATAGTTATGTGTTTATTAGGGACTAAAGCATAGAAAATACATCCAAAAACTTTAAAGTGTTTTAACTCTAGTTGTAATCCATTCCAAGACTCATATGTATTTTTCCCCAAAATATGAATTAATATTGATGTGTTATTCAAATACACCATAGTACGAATAGATTTAGCCCAAAATTTATCATCAAGTTTCTTGTAATAAAACTTTGCTTGAGTTATAAATTTGAAAGTTCTAGTCATTAATTTAGAAAATACATTTTTATATGGAGTATAAACATTATTATATTACCATTTTATTCCATTTTACTCACAATAATATAAAAAATAATTTGAAGTGTGTGCACCTCCATTAACTTAACTAAGTGTAGCCAATTTCAAACCTCTTTCTCTTTCAACTAAGTTTAACCACTAAACAAACTTAATGAAAACCTATAATTTGGTCTTCATGGAATATACCTAACTCATCTTATAAAAATAATAAATACAAAATATTTACACCTTCTATTATATGACTTATTCATAACTCATAAATCATTGTTAAGTAAATGTAAACACCTATTAGCTCTCTCTGAATAATCTTTAGGAAAATTTTCATTATTTTGTTTAAATAAAGCGCATGAATCATAAATAATTTTCTCTATGGAAATTAGGAAATATATACACCATTTTAATTCTTTGTAATTCCATCAAAGAGTGAACATTTAAATGTCCATATCGTATATGCAAAAAATTTGGTAGACAAGGATATTGTTTCAACAACTTCTACTAGTGCTTGTGTAGGAGGAAGTACTATATAATGTATATGAACCAAATTCCTATCTTCATAACCTATGTAGACTATTTTATATCATTTTTAGATAGAGTTGATGTAAATAATCACATTTTCTAAGACAATAAGATATCCTTTATTTTGAATTATAACTAAATAAAGGAGATTAATTTTAGAATTAGGAACATAACAAACATTTTTTAAATACTTAATTGCAAAATTAGGAAGAAAAATCTAAATAGAATCAATTTATTATGTAATATAAGTAGATATTTATACCAATGAGATAAAAGATAAATATGCTTCTTTGAAAGTCCAAAATAAGTCTAATCTATAAGCCACATAATTGGTGGAACCTGTATCTAATATGCAAACATATATAAATTTTTAATGTAATTACTTCACCATTAAAGTAGGAAAACAACAATAGATTAGAATATGACTAAAATATAGCAAAATATATGAATAAGTGTTAAGCCACTTTGAGGGAGAAACCTATAAAATATGTAATAAGATAATAATTTTAAAATATGATGATCAATCACTAATACCTACCTCTTATTTATAATATTATTAGGTTATGGTTTCTCCATAGCTTGACATATCTAATCAAATGAGATCCTAAAGAAATTAAATATGATAAGGGGTTATGTAAACCACAAATTAGCTACACATTTCCCAACACACACTATAGGCTAAGGGCATAGCATGCCCATCCCCTTAAAAATAAATTTATCCTCAACATTGAATAGCTATGGATGTTATTGAAAATAAAATTCATTCTCCCATGTTGCATTTTCATGGTTCAAATTCTTCCAATTGATCAAATACTTTGTAATGTCTCTTTTTATCATCCTCTTAATGTGTTTAAAGGATCTCCTTAGGTTTTAGAATGAAACTCCCTTCTTCATCCAATTTTTTAACATAATATGGGTATAAACTCTCTATTTAATTACCTTATTTAGGCAAGATACATGAAATATAGGATGTATGTGAGTAAACTAGGTATATCAAATTTGTAAGAAACACTTATAATTATCTATAGAATCTTATCAGGGCCATAATAATTTGGATGAATTTTTTTATCATTTCATATTTTATTCATAAACATATACTTATATGGATTCAAGTACACAGATACCTAGTCACTTATATCCAAATGTCTCTCAATTTGATGTTGATGTACTTGTTGCTTCATTATATTATATGTCATTGCCAAATTATCTCAAAGACTAATTAATACCACATATTGATGTTGAATGTGTTCCTCAATAGCTAAACCCTTGGGTTACACCCTTAAGATTTAAATAATGGATGGGATATGATAACCATAGAGTGTTATAAATGGAGACATTTTAGAAGAGGTATCGAAGTGTTATACCACCATTCTATGAGTGGTAGCCAATGAAATCATTATTCTTGTTTATCAAATACAAAATAATAAAGATACCATTCTAGGCATTTATTTACCACCTTTAATTTCCCATCAAATTGAGGTTGATATGATGAGCTATGAGCTGAGTACCCAAACATGAAAATAAATCAGTTCAAAAATATGAAAATAAATCAGTCCAAAAATTACTAGTAAAGATGGGGATCAAAATCATTTACAACGATCTTGGGAGTACCATGTAACTTTTGAACTATTTATAAAAAATTTAGTAGCTAACATAATAGATATAAATAGATGTGAAAAGAGGGGGAAATGATCATTTTTTTGAGACTAACCATGATTACCATGATGATATTTTTACCCTCATGCTTCAACTTCCTTGTAATGAAATCCATAGAAACCTCCTCTTACTTTTGCCTAGGAATGAAGAAAGGCTAAAAAATACCTAGTGTCTTGATTGTTTCACCATTTTTTTTTGACGTACCATGCATTCATCCAAAAAAAAATTATATCCCATCAAAAACTTCCCAAAATAAATATTGTTTGATTCTAAGATAGGTTTTCAAAAATCTAAAGTGCCCCCTATTGGAGATGCATGGAGCTCCTAAAGGATCTTGTGTTTGAGGATAGTATTATTACATAGGTATAATCAATATTTATACTATAATGCATTACCTTTCCACTCAAAAAAAATTAGAATCACTAGACCCATTCTAGACATTTTGAATCAAAGTCGATGTATCCTTATCAATCACCAATTTTAATCTAGTTTCTTCTAACCAAGTTGCCTGCCAAATGGTCATTACACATAACATTGATTCCTTGGATTCATCATTCTTGGATAGTGAATATGATAAAAAAATTCTCTTTTCCTTTATTAAATATTATTTCAAAGTCATATCCTAACATCTTAATTACCCATTTTTGTTGTTCTTCTAAAGATAATCGATGTTTTAAAAAATATTTTAGACTATCATGATCAGTCGTTACCTTATAGTTCCTACCCATCAAATAATGTCTCCATTAATTTATTTCATGTATAATCACCAACATATATTTCTCATTTATTGGTTTTTATAATAGTCTTACACTTGAGTTGATGAATCTAAAATGCAATGGGTCTTCCTTCTACCATGAGTAATGACCCCATGCCATGTCTTGATGTATCACATTCAATAAAAAAAATTTAAGAAAAAATTAGGGGTAGCCAAAATTGGAGTAGTGTACATATCCTACTTTATACTTTAAAAGCCATCATCCATTGATTCATTCTTGTGGAAGGAGTCCTTTAAAAAAATTGTGGTGGTGCTATTATACCACCATAATTCTTCATAAATATGTGATAGTAACATGTGATCCCTAAAAAACCTTAGATATTCTATAGGGTTTTGGGCACCTACAAATCCATCATATACTTAATCTTCTTAGGGTCTACTTTGAATCCTTCATGTGAAATAATATGACCTAAATACTCCACCTCTTTGATTCAAAAATTACATTTTGAAGGTTTTGCATAAATTAATGTTGTTCTATCACTAAAAGAACTTATTTTACATGTTACAAATATTCTTCCCAATATTTTTTGTATATTAGGATGCCATCAAAAAACACCAACACAAATTTCCTTAAAAAATTGTAAAAATAGTATTAATAAAACTTTGAAATGTACATGGTGCATTTTTAAGACAAATAGGCATGATCAAAAACTCATAATGGCCTTCATGAGTTCTAAAATATGTTTTAGGGATATCCTCATCTCTAATCTAAATTTGATGGTACCTAAAATGAAGATCTAGTTTTATAAAATAAGTAGCACCATGTAACTCATCTAACAAATAATCAATTACTAGAATAGGTAATTTATATTTGATGGTGCACTTGTTGATCTCTCTATATTCTAGGAACATCCTCCAAGTATCATACTTCTTACACACCATAACTATTGGAGACAATTATTCACTTTGGCTATGTTTAGTAATACCTACCTCTAACATCTCATGTACCATCTTTTCAATTTCACTTTTTTGGGCATATGGATACCAATATGGTTTGATTTTTAGTGGTGGAATCCATGGAATTATTATTATGGCATGATCATGTTATCTTCTTGGTGTAAGTTATTTTGTCAATGTACTAAGAATAGTGGGTTGGTCATCAATAATCATCTATAGATTAAGATGCATAGACACCTTTCTTAATTAAAATTCTATGAAACATAATCTTGCTACAAATCCTTCATCCCTATTTTTTAGAATATTTTTCATATGATGTGAACTAACCAATTATGGATATTTTTCTTATAATCCACATAGTTCAAATATCTTACCTTCAAAAGTAAATCATATGAATAACTCCTATAAATTAATATCAATTGTGCCCAAGGTTGTGATCCATTAAATTTTGAGAAAAATGTATAGCCCACACATGGGAATAGAAACCATAGGAGAAAATAGCCTATAGTCACCCATATAAATCTTGATACTAAGGAAATTTCCATAAAAACTGATTGTACCACCATCTAAAATCATGACCTAGAATTCAAGAGTTGGATAAACAAAACAATTCAAATAGGTAACCAACTTAATATTGATGAGGTTATGTGTACTCCTTGATTATTAAATATTTTTACTTTTTTTTCTTGAGAAAACCCACAACTTTAAGGGTTTGAGGAGTGTTAATCCCTGAAAATGCATGATAAGAGATAGTTGGTTTGGATTATTGAGATTATATCTCTTGCACATCTTTATCTTCACCTGATTCTTCATCATCATCATCATTTTACTCATTCACCCCTCCAATTTAGAACAGTTTATTCTTAGTACATATATTCCCTTTTTTCTATGTGCTATCATAATTGAAACATAAACCTTTCATTTGTTTCACTTCAATTTGTTGATGTGTCAATTTAGTAGGCTAAGAGAATGATGGTGATAATTTTAATTAATCTTTGATGTTTTTGAATTATTATCTCTTGATAGATAAAAAAACATATACCCTATGAGCCTTGAAAATAGATTCAAAGATAGTATCTAGATTAATCATGTGTACCTCATGTTTAATGTGATTATTGAGACCTTCAAGAAACAAGTAATTCATGTGCTCCTTAGGAATTTTATCCATGTGAAAAGAGAGGTTTTATAATTTATGAACGTAATCCTTGACTAATATTATTTGTCAAAAATTTTCTAGCTAAATAAAGTGGTTATCACTCACATTATTTTTATAATGTAGTTGTATCTCCTTTATAAAATCATACTAGATGAGATTGAGATAATTATTCTTCTTTTAAGAACATAACCATCTATATCAAATAAATTTTTTATGCTTTTATATATATGGATGCCATGACCACATTTTGGCCACATGGAATCTAGTGTATATTAAAAATATATCCATTTGGTTGATCTAGGTGACTAGATCTTTCACATTAAAAATTCACATTTCCACTTTTGACATCATGTTCCTTGGCTACAAGGTATAAGGATTTGGATTGGGTTGGATAAAATATCCACTCTAGTTTAGTTGTGCAATCATTATAGGTGGTTTATTTATTTGATTATTTTTCAATGTTATCACCAAATCTACCAAGGTAGCATATATGATATTCATTACATAATATAGGCCTTATTACTCATATTTTATGTCATCCACATCATACTCAAGTTGTATTATGTTATGATTTGTCTCAAAAAATCCTAGAATAATTTATTTAGTAACTCCTTCTAACTCCATATCTTCTTTATTAAATGTTTACATGGAGTTTAAACTCCCTTACCTTAACCCCTATTTTATGGTCCTGCCATAACAAGGCTTGATAATGTCAATTTTTACTGTCACCTTTGGCCCAAATTTGGCCAAGATTTATTGAATTGATGTCATCCTCAAATTAAAACATTACAAATAATAAAACCTCAATATATTTTTTTAATCCTTAAAAAAATGTAAATAAATTTGAAAGTTTCCTCAAAAAGTAACCTCTAGAGTGAATTTATGAAAAAACCTAAATTAGTAATAAATTGCTCAAAATGGATCCCCAAAACCTATTTTTTTATGATTTCCTTGAATTATCCTCAAATTATAGTAAAAACAAAATTGAAGATAAATTCACAACCAATATTGAGATATAAGTGATTCCATGATATTTGGGTCTTCACACTCAATGGCTTAAATTGACATTATGATACCACTTGTAATGAAATTACTTCACCACTAAAGTATAATAATTGTAATAAATCATAATGTAAATAAAATATATCATAATATATGAATAAATTATTGTCCACCTCAAGGGGGACTCCACAAACATCAATAAGAGAAGAATTCATAATTGTGATGATTAAGTACTAATACCTACCTCCTATTTATAGTTTTCTTTCACTATGGTTTTTCCATAGGATAACCTATCTAGCCAAATAATGTTATAAATAAATTAAATATGATAATGGGTTATGTAATATGCAAGTCAACTACACATATCTCAACATTTGTTATAGGATAAAGGCATATCAAAATTAATCTCTAGTCTCAAAATTACAAGTTATGTCCCCTAACATTATAAATGTTGATTCATGTGAAACATTACCTTATTCATCATAGTCATACTCTACATATTGAACATAATTTAATTTATATATTTTATGTGGTTTTTTAATTTTATCAAAATAATCTAACATTGGGATATCATAAGTCCATATTTTCCACACCTATAGCACCTAATATCTTATCTTCCCCTACATTTGCCTTCGTATTAACATTGACCTCTCCCTATGTCATTTATGTTAGTATGATGAGACTATTTATTTTACTATTGAGGAGTATAAATCTATTGAATTTTATAATATCTTCATCCTCTATTTTGAGATACTATCCCTTGTAACCTCTACCCCCTATATAACTTTTCCCTTTGTAGCTTTTTTGACTAAAATTTAATGTACTAGGTTTTGAATGTATAATATAGATTTATTTTATTTTACTACTTTTCTTTGGTACAGATAGATTATGTTGGATGATAAATTCAATGATTTTGTTGAAAATAATCCTAATTATCTTATCCAAAACATGAATCATTTAAAATTAATGTAATAACTAGGAATTCTTTTCAGTGCATTTCCGACTATCAAACCATCATCAAGGTTTACAAAACATTCCTTAGCATATTATGTTGAAATGTTTTTCAATTTTGACATATATTATCCAATATCCTCATCATGAACTAAGGAAAATATGAATATATATGAATATTTATTTTCTTATGTTTTTTATTTTTGTCATATAATTACATAAATTGTTTTCCATGCATTATAACTATGAGTAGAGATCTCAATATGGATATAAGTATCCCTAGTACAAAAATATTTTATTAATTTTAAGGCCTTATAATATTTTATATTGAGCATTCAATATTTTCTAGGGAAGTATTCAATGTGGATGTTTCTAAATTTACAACCTCCCACAGTCCAATAAAGATAATTGATGCTTCCATTAAGCATTTTCAATCAGCATAATTAGAGATTGTAAAAAGATCTTTATTAGAAATTAAATTTTCAATTTTAATAAGTTTCAAAGGAATAAATTTGAAAATTAAAATGTTTCACATGATTCAAAATCACACTTGTACACATGAACAAAAATTATCTATGAATTTTTTTTACTTAACTTCCATTAATAAGATGCAAGAGGTTTTTATTATTAGTTTACACCTAAAATAATCTAAAATAATACATTCTTATGTCTCCAATATTACACCTTTTCACTCCTTTGTAGTCACTTTACATGGTACATGAAAATTTAAAAATGGATATTCATAAAACATTCCCATTTGACAATAAAAGATAACTTTAAATAAAATAATAACTTTGAGGAGATTTGAACCTTGTACTCAAATTTCCAAGTGACTCATAAATTTAACTCAAACACTTGGTATACTATCATTTACAAGTTGTAGTGGGAATTTATTACATTTAAAATGTTGGATTTTTATGTTTTAAAGTTTAGAAAATATTACTTGTCATGTAATTATTGACTCACTCATGAATAAATACAAAAACATCTTTGATGTATTTATATAAGTTCTTGGACCAACATATTAATGGATTTAGACTAATATTAATATTTAGTGTATTCCAACACCATTTACATGTGGAAGAAACTAGTGTGGGTTTTTTTTCAATTCTTTGGACCAATTTTCAATGTTATGGGATACATTTTCAATGTATTTTACATGATCAAGACAATGTAAAACACCATGGTTTGTATCAAAGATGAAAATGGCATATTTTTGGGTACATGACTAAGTAAAATTTCACTTTCAACCTTCCTTTTCTACACCATCATGCCTTCATTATTCCAAGGATTCATTTTGACTCTCTTTTTATTGTTCCATGTCATTCTATGGTTTGTCATTTATAAAACTAAAGAAAAACTAGCTACTCGAATGCCATTTTATTTGTTTTTCTCTTATGAAATCATATATTAGTCAAATTTAGGTAAAAATAAGAAAAATTAGTTTTACACAAACACCTCAACATTCATATCCTTATTTAGAAAAATTAAATAAATAATGTTTTGAATTTTATTTCAAACTATGGTAAAATTATACTCAAACAAATTTAATAACACTTATTTAAAAATAGTAAATAAAATATAAAGTTTAAATAAAAAATATTACTCTGATTGAATCCATTTTGACAGAATTATTATCTTTATGGAGTTTTTTTTTTTTTTTACACAATTTTTATCTCTTCACACAAGCCCACTATTCACCTTCTCTCAAATATAGATTTGATATCATTGATAAAATATAAACCATTTTACATAAATTAAATTTTTTCCCACTATGGTGGATAAAGTACAAGAGAGTTCCTTTACTCTGTTAACCCTGAATATTCAAAATAACCTTTATTTATAGTTTTACCATGGCCAATAAAATAATAATTGAAATTACCCAAAATCTTTAACTTCTTACAAGAATACAACCCATAAATCCAACCACCTATTTACTTAACAAACAATAAACTTAACTATTCTAAAGGGGGTGTATTTTATAAAGAATCATTCCCCTTTTACAAACTTTATTATTAACTTTATTTACCTATTTTAATGTGAATATTTTTTTTCTAGTCCTAAAATTTTTCATATACATGTAGGACATTTTAAAAATATATGATATAGCCTAAGATATAATATTTTGGATCTCATTGATGATAACACTATTGAGATTAATGGCATTGGTACACTAATGAATGATTTAGGGGAATAACTTAATGGGAATGAAAAAAATTAAATCTTTTCTGATCTCTTTCCAAATCATGTGGCACTAAAAATGAAGGCTACTTCTAAGGTGGATATTACTTTCAATGTACATCAGCCTCTAACATATGAGCATCCATTGGATGATATTATTGGTACACTTACAAGTATAAATTTACAATGAACTAAAATTACATTTTATGATAGTGAGATTATAAATGATGATTGTAATTACACATAATTATTTATATGTGCCTACATTGGTTCACAGCCTATACATAATGTCATGCTAGATAATTGTTCAAGCAAATTTGTTTTTAATGTAACACTCCTCAATAGTTTGGATATACATATGGAAAAGTTATGGATACAACCAAGATAGTTAAATGATTTTATGGAAAGAGATATATCCCTTTTGGTAGTATTGTTCTACCACTTAGGTCCTACTATAGATTCTACATGATTCATATTCTTATCAAGCACAAGGTCATTTGACATGTTAGGTTTTCCTTGGATACATAAGCATTGTGCAGTATGATATTTAATATAAAAATGTGTAAATTATATACATGGAGGTAGGGTGGTTATAGTTATAGGTTTTGTCTCCCAAAAATATCACTCATTTTTGGGACAACATTTGAACTATTTTGGTCCTACAGACCAAAATTGTCTCTTCCCTTTTCAAAATTTGTCCTAGGCATTCAAATTCCTCATTTTTCAAGCTTCTCAAAAATCTACAGACTTTGCAGGCATAAATCTATGGACTCTATATGCTTGAATCTATGGACTCTACAGGAAGAGAAATCTATGGACTCTACAGGAAAAGAAAATCTATGGACTCTGCAGGCCAAGTTCAACAAGCTTCACAGGTTGATTTCTATGAACTCTACAGGAAAGATGCAAGATTTCAACACTTAGGCGATCTCAAAGTTGGTTCAATGACCAGGTTCAACCAAAAGAGTTCATTGGCAAGCATCAATAGCAAGAGTTTAACCACTTCCAAGTTTAAAGGCTTCTACAAGTAGGTTTAATCAAAAGAATAAGTTTTTGAGGCTTGAACCATTAAACCATTGAACAGGTTTAATGCATTTGATTTAACGAGGATCAAAAGGACTTAGCCAAATCAAAGAGAATGAACCAATTGAACCGATGAACCATTAAACCACTTTGGTTCAAAGCCTTGGTTCAATTTAGTTGGTTCAATGCTTTGGTTCACTCATTCAGTTCATCAAATGGTTCAATGGCTTTTGGTTCAATCAAAGGGTTCATCAGCTTGGTTCAAAGCTTGGTTTAATAGTTGGTTCAAAGGAGTGGTTCAATGCAAAAGTTTAAAAGAGCCTCCTAAAGGACAAGTGCTCTTACGGAGGGCACTTGGTCAACAAAAGCACCCTTTGGAAGGGTCATTTTCAAGGAAGCCAAAAAGGTAAGTTCTTTCAAAATTTTGTTTAAGACAGTCAAAAGACAAAGGGATTTCCTTCAGGGAAAAGACTAAGGCAAGAAACAATTCTTTCAAACTTTTTGTCTGAAGGAATTCCTTTAGATAAAAAGTCTGAAGGAATTTAGGAAAGAAGCTATGGGAGGAAAGCCTGAAAGAATTTCCAAAGGCCAAAGACAAAGCAATCAGAACAATTCTTGTGAACTTTTTATACACGAGAAAATATCTACAGACTTTTTGTCCATGGGAAAATGTCTGTGGACTTTTTATCTGCAGGAAAATGTTTGCAAAAAAAGTCTATGGGAAATCTCTAAATGATTCCAAAGACAAAAGGCTGCCAAAGGACCCTAAAGGATAGGTGACCTTATGGGGGACTCTCAGCTACCAAACTAAAGGACACTTCCCAAAGCTGAAGGGTCACCTTCCCTTCGAGAGGATGCAAAACAAGAAGAGCCAAAGAAATTAGTGACCCACCGAAAGAAAGAAGGTCAAAGGCCATTCGAAGATCACCTGAAGGGTAGATAACCTTGTGGGGGGCTCTTCTCAACCCAAAGCAGACCATTTTTCAAGGCCCTGAAGAGTAGGTCACCTCTAGGAAAGATAAAATGATAAAGATGAAGGAATTGTTGAGGAAAGTGATGTGCCCACAGATGTCAAAGTTATGACAATGAAATAGCCTTTGATCATTGTAGTTTTAAATCTACGGACCCGAATGCATTCAAAGGCTTTAAGACCAAGATCAGTAAGAAGTGACTAAGGAACAGAGCATCAAATTGAATCCAGGACCCAATTTAATTAACCAAAAAAGGAGGAAAGATGAGGAAGGACTAGAAACATTTGCACATCAGATATGTTTCTAAAATTAGCCCGCCAAGTGGATATTGAAAGATGCAAAATTTTAATAACATGACTTGTTTCTCTGCATTGAGAAAATCAAATGGGTATATTCCCCTAAATTCTAGCTTGTCTTCTTAACAAAATTCAATGCAACATGATGTGTTACTATTCCCAAGTCCATCTTGAAGAGGCTATATAAGGGACTCTCTTGTTAGTGTAAATATCTCTCTCTCTAACAATCAGAAACAAAACTCTACCCAAATTGGAAGGCATTATTGAGACTTTGAGCTCAGATTGTTGATCATATTTTTTTATTGGAATAAGAAAGCAAGTGACATTTCAAACTTTATGCTGTGATATCTTTATTGTTGGGGAAACTATTCTTATGTCTTTTTCCTTAATATATTTTTTGTTCCTTTAATTCAACAAGCAAAATTAGTGAAAGTAGTCAGGAAGGTGTCTTGAAGTCAACTATGGAGAGAATTTGTGCCCCCATAATTGTCTTTAGTGTGTTTTCTTTTTATTTCTATGTAAAGGACCTTGGGATGACTTTGTGCCCTCATTGTCCTTTGTATCTCACTCTTGGGTAATTCAAGTTGAGACTTTGTGCTACATCTCAATTTGTTAGTTATTACGTCCTTGGTTGCATTTTGCAATCACTACCAGGAGTATTCTTGTGGTTTACTGAATAGTACTTTTGAAAGAAGAGGAGTGATTTCTATCATTTCCCTTGATTTTTTCTTTGATTTGCATGCATCATCTCTGAAGAAAAAGAGATGGATGGTTTATCCTACCCTTGAGTATTATTTTTTGTTTATATATATATATATATATATATATATATATATATATAACATATCTATTGGGAACCTCCAGTTGATGAGAGGAGAGATAAGTCCCCTTTTGATGTGGTAAACCTACACATTTGGATGACCAATCTGCCTACTTTGGCTGATCAGACCTATTTTGTTTATCAGTACACTGATCAACAAAATATTCAACCAATAGTTTTTGGTGACTCCACTAGGGATATACATAATTTTGTGCAATTTAGAACCTCAAGTTTCAGATTGAAACATCACCTGTGTCTTACCCATTATCACTATAACCCTTATCCATTACAAACTCTAGCAACTCTATTTCATGTCTTACCCATTATCCATTTATAGCCTTACCATCTTCCTCCACCTCCATTATTTTATGTGGTCTACAAAACTAGAGCTGCTGGGAAAGAGTGCACAGTTTGAAGCCTCAAGGCTCAAGCTGAAGTTGAGCCAGTCCTTTTCCATTTTTGTTTTGTAATCTAGCCATTGCACCTAGATGTGTTATCTCTATTTTTATTAATTAAATCATGGCAGTTTGAGGCCCCTGGGGTAACTCTTTTGGCCCACTTAACTTGACTCCACCTCTGCATGAACTCCCATGTAGTTCAAGAAAGAATTTTCCCAAATTTTTTGGTGATGGAATAGTTCACCCTGATGAACACATTATGGCCTTCAACATAGCCTGTGGTGTTATAGGGGTGGAATTTGAAGATGTGGTAGTCAAGATTTTTGTGGAGACACTACAAGGTGCTACTACAAACTAGCTCTACCATCTTCAAGCTAGATCAGTGACTAATTGGGATACACTCAAAGCCAAGTTCGAAGCAAGGTTCAAGCCCACAAAAGATGCACGTGCCTTGCTAGCCCAGCTCACTCAGATGAAAAAAGAGCCTCATGAGCCTATGAGGGATTTTATATTTAGGTTCAACAAGCTGAGGCACATGATTCCCATGGTCACCGAGCCAACACCTCAGAACCTCAAATTCTTCTTCATCAATTCACAATTGCCTAAAGCAAGTTTTTTGTTGAGATGAGCTAGCCACATAGACCTTGCTGCTAATCAAGACTTGGCTATTGAGGTAGAAGATGACCTTATCTTGGCAGGAAAGATAAGGAGAGATCTAAATAGAGGCAAACCCTCTTAACCTTCTGAATACTCACCCATATTCACCACTAACCCAATGGTACAAAAGCTAGAAAATGAATTACTAGCCTTGAAAAGGCAAATGGCACAAGGTATGTCTTCTACTCCTCTATATAAAGACATACCAAGGAAGACATTCCCTAATCAGCCATATCAAGGCAATGCTACTAGAAGTCAAGGGCAACAAAATCATCTTCATCCCCCACAAAGGAACCTTGCCTTTGAAGCACCTCCAACTAACTCAGTAGTTGGATATCAAGAAATAGAACATGTTTCCTATTTCCAACCTGATTTTGAGTAAGAAAATGGTGTTGATCTCTTCAGGGAGGATTTAGAAGAATCATATGGTGACTCCCACATTGGTTTTCTAAATTTCTAGGATGAACCCAGAAGTGAAGGTGAAGCAGTTGAAAGATCATACGCAGTATTTACCAAGTCTAAGAATCAGTTAGCCCAACAAGCTAACAAAGAGAAGATAGAGGAGATACCCCAATCAATAATTTCAATTACTGAGTAGAGAACCCCTCTTCTTTTCCAATCAAAGGACTCGGTGATTGCCAAAGAAGTAAGTACATCAAACATCTCTACACTTTCTACTTTAAATTCACATATCAGTCCTCCCCCTCCCAAAAACCAAAAGGATGAACTCCCATCCTCTCTTCCAAGTCCATCTTAGTCATTTTCCATGATTGATCATGTCAAGAAATCCAAAATTTAGATGACTGAGTTTGAATCCCTGCAAGCCAATCCTGAGCAATTAAACATTGGTAGAGAACCAAGTATGGACCTGTCTAAGGCAAAAATTGCGGTTACCCAAATGTCAGCCCCTGTAGCTCAAATTCTATTTGAGCCTTTAGGTAGGGGTAATTACTTCTTGACCATAGAGGATGTTCATGTCTTAGCTAATGAAAGTCCTATAGCTTGTAATCTAGGATTTCATCCAAACAAGGCATCAAAAAAATTTGTAGGGTGCAATATAAATAAGGAAGGATTTTCCATCTCTAATGAAGATAAATCTAATAGAAGATCAACTTTTGATGATGCTTAGATCTTAGAATCTGATGGTAGTAATTCTTCCATAGCTAGATGCAGATCTTTGTTGCTCAAATTGAAGACTACTCAAGATGAAGAGATCAAACTCCTTCACACCAAAGGAGGTGCTGAGCTGATGGTTTGTCAAGGGTCTGATGCTGACAATCAAAGCATTTGTTGGACTAGACTAGTAGAATAGCAGGCTATGGTGGTGGACCATACTGTTGTATTCCAAAGTTAGCAAAAGGAACTCTTCACAGGGAGAGCAAGGAGTTATGGTTTTTAGTTTGAAGACCACATCCTGCCATGGAGCAAGAAGAAGAAAATGCCAAGAGGAAGATGGAAAAAATTGGTTTCTTGGTGGAGAGCTCCATTCCCTTGTCACTATTTCTGGGGGCAAAATGGTTTCCTACTAGTTTACCAAGATGGCACACTATTTTCACTACCTCTCAGAAAACAACATCTGAAACACTTCAACTCTTGAAGTATTAGATCATTACATCTATATATATGCATATTTGTATAGTTTTTAATTCTATTTTGTTTCCATTTTTTATGCCTTCCATTTCTAGGTAACATGACTCTATAGCCCAATGGTACACATGAAGACACTAGAGATTCTAGATTCTACTCCCTTCAATTCTTTTTTATAATTGATAGAAGTTCCTCAATTGGAGCCAGCTATTGTCCCCCAAAAATATCACTCATTTTTGGAACAATATTTGAACTATTTTGGTCTTACAAACCAAAATTGTCTCTTCCCTTTTGAAATTTGTCCTGGGCATTCAAATTTCTCATTTTTCAAGCTTCTCAAAAATCTACAAACTCTGTAAGCTTAAATCTATGGACTCTGTAGACTTGAATCTATGGACTCTATAGGAAAAGAAATCTACGGACTTTGTAGGAAAAGAAAATCTATGGACTCTACAGGCCAAGTTCAACAAGCTTCATAGGTTGATTTCTATGGACTTTACAGGAAAAAAGCAAGCTTTCAACACTTAGGCAATCTCAAAGTTGGTTTAATGACTAGATTCAACCAAAAAAGTTCATTAGCAAGCATCAATAGTAAGAGTTCAACTACTTCCAAGTTCAAAGGATTCTACAAGTAGGTTCAATCAAAAGAATAAGTTTTTGAGGCTTGAACCATTGAACTGTTGAACCATTGAACCACTTTGGTTCAAAGGTTCAATGGGTTCAAGGTTCAACAGGTTCAACGCATTTGGTTCAATTAGGATCAAAAGGACTTAGCAAAATCAAAGAGAATGAACTGATTGAACCGATGAACCATTGAACCACTTTGGTTTAAAGGCTTGGTTCAACTCAGTTGGTTCAATGCTTTGGTTCATCAAATGGTTTAATGGCTTTTGGTTCAATCAAAGGGTTCAAAGCTTGGTTCAATTATTGGTTCAAAGGAGTGGTGTAATGTAAAAGTTCAAAAGAGCCTCTCGAAGGACAAGTGCCCTTGCAGAGGGAACTTGGTCGACAAAAGTACCCTTTAAAAGGGTCATTTTCAAGGAAGCTGCAAAGCTAATTTCTTTTAGAATTTTTTTTAAGACAGTCAAAAGACAAAGGGATTTCCTTCGGGAAAAAGACTAAGGCAAGAAATAATTATTTCAAACTTTTTGTTTGAATGAATTCCTTCAAACAAAAAGTCTAAAGGAATTCAAGAAAGAAGCTACGGGAGGAAAGCCCGAAGGAATTTCCAAAGGCCAAAGATAAAGCAATCAGAACAATTCTTGTGGACTTTTTATCTATGGGAAAATGTTTGCAGACTTTTTTTCCATGGGAAAATGTATGTGGGAAAATGTTCGTGGAAAATTCCACAAGAAAGCTCTGAAGGAATCCAAAGACAAAAGGCTGCCGAAGGACCCTGAAGGATAGGTGCCTTGTGGGGGACTCTTAACTACCAAATTAAAGGACTCTTCCCAAAGCTAAAGGGTCACCTTCCCTTCATGAGGATGCAAAACAAGAAGAGCCAAAGAACTTAGTGACCTACCAAAAGAAAGAAGTTCGAAGGCCATCTGAAGATCACCTAAAGGGTAGATACCCTTGCAGGGGGCTCTTCCTAACCCAAAGTGCACTATTTTTCAAGGCCCTGAAGGGCAGGTCACCTCCAAGAAAGATCAAATGATAAAGACAAAGGAATTGTCCAAGAAAGTGACGTGCCCATAGACGTCAAAGTTACGACAATGAAATAGCCATTGATCCTTGTAGTTTTAAATCTAGGGACCTGAATGCATTTAAAGGCTTTAAGGCCAAGATCAGTAGGAAATTACTAAGGAATAGAGCATCAATTTTAATCTAGGACCTGATTCAATTAACTAGAAAAGGAGAAATGATGAGGAAGGACCAAAAAAATTTACACATCAGATATGTTTCTAGAAGTAGACCACCAAGTGGATATTGAAAGATGCAAACTTTTAATAGGGTGACTTGTTTCTCTACATTGAGAAAAGCAAATGGGTAGATGCCCCTAAATTCTAGCCTGTCTTAACAAAATTCAATGCAACATGATGAGTTACTATTCCCAAGTCCATCTTGAAGAGGCTATATAAGGGACTATCTTGTTAGTGTAAATATGTCTCTCTCTCTGACAATTAGAAACAAAACTCTGCCCAAATTGGAAGGCATTACTGAGACTTTGAGCTCAGATTGTTGATCATATTTTGTTATTGGAATAAGAAAGAAACTTTTTAGACTTTGTGTTATGATATCTTTGTTGTTGGGGAAACTATTCTTATGTCTTTTTCCTTAATATATTTTATGTTCCTTTAATTCAACAAGCAAAATTAGTGAAAGTAGTCAGGAAGGTGTCCTGAAGTCAACTGTGGAGAGACTTTGTGCCCGCATAATTTCTTTTAGTGTGTTTTATTTTTGTTTCTGTGTAAAAGACCTTAGGATGACTTTATGCCCTCATTGTCCTTCGTATCTCACTCTTGGGCAATTCAGGTTGAGACTTTGTGCTACATCTCAATTTTCTAGTTACTACGTCCTTGGTTACATTTTGCAATTACTACCAGGAGTATTATTATGGTTTGTTGAATAGTACTTATGAAATAAGAGGAGGGCTTTCTATCATTTCCCTTGAGAGTTTTCCTTTGATTTGCATGCATCATCTCTGAAGAAAGAGAGATGGATGATTTATCCTACCCTTTATTATTTTTTGTTTATATATATGTATGTGTGTGTGTGTGTGTGTGTATATATGTATATATATATATATGTGTGTGTGTGTGTGTATATATATATATGTATATATATATGTATATATGTATATATATATATGTATATATATATATATATATATATAGGGAACCTCCCATTGATGAGAGGAGACATTAGTCCCCTTTTGATGTGGTAAACTTACACATTTGGATGACCAATCTTCCTACTTTGGTTGATCAGACCTATTTTGTTTATCAATACGCTGATTGACAAAATATTCAACCAACAATAGGTATTCCATATGAATATCCTATTTAGGTGGATACTTTTTCTCCTCCTTCTTCACTAGCACCACAATTATTTATACAACTTAGTCAAGTTCATTCTATGTAGGTTGTTTAAAGCAAGGTAATTGACTTTCCTAGATGATTAGTGTTTCAACACCCATTACATAAGAGGATTATTCAAGATTCATAGAAGCCATTATCTACTCTATCACACACTATTCTAGTGTTACATATAGATTCATGTGTCCACAATAAACATAACCACATTATTCTACTATACATTGGATTTCACATAATATTATGGGTACTAGGGTTACTTATTAATGCAAGAACCTATCTTATAGATGCTATATCTTTAGATACATGAAGCTAATTGAGCCCCATTTTTTAAAACTAATATTTCAAATATATCGATGTCATTGTAAACCAATTTTTTTTTTGTTATCATCTATTTAAATAATGTTTTGGGGCCAAAATTAACCATGTAAAATCTTAAAATTATATTTATATTTTATTTTCAAATTTGATTTTTTTTGTAACTAAATGTGAAATATATTTTAAATTAACCCTTGATATTAATTTATAAATTTAGATAATAAAAGACAATTAGTAACCCCATCCAAGCTTTAACATTTTCTAAAAATATAAATTTTAGCTAACTCTAGTTACTTTATTTTATCTAATAACTTTTTATCTATGCATGACAATTCTATCTTTGAGTTTTAATTTATTTAAATACTCTTATGTATTGATTTTTGAGAATAATGAAGAATCATAACTATTTTTTAGTTTCTCAATGATTGTATATGTAGTTCTATTGTATCTTTTAGAATTACTATTCTTTTGGATTCATCATTTACTATCATAGAAACTTTAACTCTTAGTAGAAAATTAATATTAATATTTTATGTGAATTATTAATGAGATTAAAATTTTGATTTGGATAAAATAATTGTTTTGAGGAATAATTTTAAGCAATATTTAAATATAAATATGATTTCATAGAAGCAAAATCTATCGAGGTGGTAGAGTATGGTAGTTCTAACAAATACCTTATGTTTTATACAAATGTGAGGAAGAAGAAAATAGAGTTTTTGACTACCCAAACTTTCATTCATAATAAAGGATGCAAGAGGATTGGCCAAGAGTGAATCTGATTAAGGCTAAGACATAAGTATATAATCAATAAATTAAAATATATGTATCAATAAGGTCAAAGGTATTTAAAAATAGAGAGTTAGTGATAATATATCTAATAAAATAAATATTTCCTAAATAATTAAACAATAGGCTAAAGTATAAGAATATTGGTCCATAAAAATTTATGAAGGAGATAAATGACAATGCCTCTGAGGTATGTTTTCCACATAATGTTGATACTTATTTATTATACATTTCTTCTAATTTATATGCATTTCATGGAGAGGATAAACAATGTGAAGAATAATAAGTGGATTAGAAGTAGCAATTGTCAAGAAAGAAGAAAGAAAGGATATCATAAGTTTTGGACAAAAAGATAGTGAATAGTAGTTAAAACAAGTATTTGGTATAGTGAAAATAATTAAAACAAGAAGACAATTTTATTTCAGGATACAAATTGAAAAATATTGACAAATAAAAATGGTAGAAGTTTTATTAAAGAAACTCAAAACATCTAAGTTATTTTCAACCAAAGGATAATTATGTGGGAGAATATCTTGTGGAGACCATGAATTTTTATCTATAATTTTGATTAAACCTTTTTTTTTAAATGAATATATCAAAGAGCTCCATGTTTTGGTAACCTACTTTAGATATTATGCATATGTTTAGAAATAAAATTGGGGCTGATATTGACCATATAAGAACCAATACTTATGTTATAATTTTATCTTTGGTAGTTTTAGAATTTTCAAATGTAATATTTTTGTATACGATCCCAAACTTAAATTTTAATCCACCCTCAAAATTTATTTATAAATTTAGATAATAATGAATAGTTAGTAGGCCCATTTAAGCTTTAGTATGTACTAAAAATAATAGGTTAAGCTAACTCTAGTTAGTTTTTTACTTTAATAGCTTTTTAGTTATGCATGTAAATCTATCTTTGAGTTATAATTTAATTTAAAAATATTATGTATTTATTTTAGACAATAATCAATAATTAAAATCATTTTCTGGTTGCTCAATAATTATCTCTATAATTTTATTATGTATTTTAAAACTGATGTGATTTTGTACTTACCGTCTAATGTTGTAGAAACCTCATCTCTATGTAGATAATTCAAGGTGATATTCTATGTGAATATTTATTGAGTTTCAAATTATATTTTGGAGAAAAATGTTTTAAATAAAAATTTTAAGAAAGATGGCAAGAGGAATATAAGTTTAGAAATGCAGAGGCTATGGAGGTGGTAGAGAATGGAATATCTCACAAAGACCTTATGTTTTCTATAGATGTGGTGAATAAGGGAAAAAATAATTTGAGTTTATACAATGTCATGCATAATTTTTGTAGGATTATTTATCATAAAATAAATATATAAATGATCACTTCAGAACTCTAGCTTTATCACAATAGCAAAAAACATCTCTAGGTAGAAAAAATGAAGGATTCTACCATCGTTGGAAATGTCTTAAGATGCAATTTTTTTTGGAAACATAAGGAAATTTATATGAAGAAGGGTTAAATTATAAAAGAAATTAAAATTAGGTTTTGAAAGGTATCTAGTTGTTACTTATACCATAGTGATGTATAAGATAGATATTGATAGTGTGTAATTAATGTACTCGATCAAAAGTATATGTAATATATGAATAATAAGTGACTATATGAGACATATATTATTATAAAAAAGAGTTTTGAGGTATATAATAAATATATCTATAGAATTTAATTGATGTTTTATACTTATATATATATATATGAATAAAAAGAGTTAGAGTAGGAAATACATATTCATTATGTACTATGTATATCAATAAATGGATAATAACACTCCTACTTAAACATTTAATGCATTAAATAAGGATTAAACCTTAGTAATAACCTTTTAATAACATAATCTCTAACCAAAGTCATAATTAACTCATAAACATATGTAGCTAATTAAGAATTTTTTATGTCAACATTTTGTGGTGTCGTATAGACTTTGGTTATCTAAGGCACAAAGAAATGTATCCATTGGATTTTTAGAAACATGCATTAATAAAAATTAAAGAGTGGCAGGACAAAATACTAAAATAAAATTCATTCTAAAATAGAAGGAATAT